>PVJD01001995.1:0-79480 GCA_004026545.1 Mormoops blainvillei
AGTAGGCCCTTTTTCTTTCTGGCAACCCAGGACTTTTTTACATTAATAAAATTTTACGTTTCATTAAAAATTAATAAGTTTAACTGTGTGGCCCTTACCCTCTATCTTAGTTACCAGCTACTGTGTAACATCTTACTGCTATATAATTTAGTAGCTTAAAACAGCAGTCATTTATTATCTCACAGTTTCCGATGGCCAGGAATCGGAGCCGCTTAGCTGAGTGGTCTGGCTCAGGGTCCCTCATGGGTTTCAGTCAGAATGTCCACTGGGGCTGCAGCATAGGGGTTAGGCGGTCCTGTGCTTTGCAGAGTGGTCCCCCTGATATTTCTCGTACCCACCCAGCACCATGCATAGTTATCATAATATTACTGACTCTCTTCCCTATGCTGTACTTTTATATCCTGTGACTATTATGTAACTACCAATTTGTACTTCTTAATAACTTCCCCTTTTTCATCCAGCCCCCCAAATCCCCTCTCCTCTGGTAACCATCACTCTGTTATCTGTATCTATGAGTCTGTTGTGTTCACTAGATTCCACATATAAGTGAAATCTTATGGTATTTGTCTTTCTCTACCTGATTTTTTTCATTTAGCATATTACCCCCTAGGCTCAGCCATGCTGTTACGAATGGTAAGATTTAATTATTTTTAATGGCCAAGTAATATTTCACTGTCTATATGTACCAGAGCTTTCTTATCCACTCATCTGTTGATGGGCACTTGGGTTGCTTCCGAATCATGACTATTGTAAATAACACTGCAATGAACATACAGATGCATCCATCCTTTCCAATTAGTGTTTTGGGTTTCTTTGGATATATACCCAGGAGGGGAATTGCTGAGTCATAAGGCAGTTCTATTTCCAATTTTTTGAGGAACCTCCAACCTGTTTTCCACAGTGGCTGCACCAGTCTGCATTCCCATCAACAGTGCACTAGGGCTCCCTTTACTCTACATCCTAGCCAGCACTTGTTGTTTGTAGACTCATTGATAGCCTTTCTGACAAGTGTGACACTGTGGTTTGAACCTACATCTTTGATGATTAGTGAGGTTGAGCATCTTTTCATAAGTCTGTTGGCTACCTGCATGTCCTCTTCAGGAAAGTGTCTATTCAGATCTTCTACCCATTTTTAAATTGGATTCTTTGTTTTTCTGGTGTTCAGTTGTGTGAGTTCTTTATAAAATTTGCATATTTGGGGGGTGGGGTAGTAGTGGAGGGTGAAGGAGTCCAAATATATGGTGGTGGAAGATGACCTGACTTTGGGTGACAGGTATACAATAATATACAGATCATTCATCATAGAAATGTACACTTGAAACCTATATAATCTTTTAGCCAGTGTCACCCCAATAAATTTAATTTAAAAATTGGATAATAACCTCTTATTAAATGTATCAGCAAATATGTTCTCCCATTCAATAGGTTATCTTTTTGTTTTGTTGGAGGTTTTCTTTGCTGTGCAAAAGCATTTTAGTTTGATGTAGTCCCATTTGTTTATTTTTTCTTTTGTTTTCCTTGCCCAAGGAGATATGTCAGAAAAAAATATTGGTAAGATAAATGTCAGAGGTTTTATGCCTATGTTTTCTTCTAGGAGTTTTATGATTTTGAGTCTTACATATAAGTATTTAATCCACTTTGAGTTTATTCTTATATATGGTATAAGAAGATGGTCTAGTTTTATTTTTTGCATGGTATCTGTCCAGTTTTCCCAATACCATTTATTGAATAGACTGTCTTTACCCAATTGCATGCTCTTGCCTCTTTTGTTATATATTAATTGACCATATAAGTGTGGATTTTTTTATGGGCTCTCTATTCCATCCCCTTGATCTGTGTGTCTATTTTTATGCCAGTACTGTGCTGTTCTGATTACCTTAAGCCTGTAGTATAGTTTGATATCAGCTAGTGTGATACCTTCAACTTTGTCCTTCTTTCTCAAAATTGCTGTGGCTCTTCAAGGTCTTTTGTTGTTCCATATAAATGTTAGGATTATTTGTTCTAATTCTGTGTAAAACGCCATTGGTATTTTGATAGGAATTGTTTTGAAACTATAGATTGTTTTGGGTAGTGTGCACATTTTAACAATATTAATCCTTCCTATCCATGAGCACAGTAGATGTTCCCATTTATTTGCATCTTCTTTGACTTCTTTCTTTAATGTCTTATAATTTTCCAAGGACAGGCCTTTCCCCTTCTTGGTTACATTTACTTCTAGGTATTTTATTGTTTGATGCAATCGTAAATGAGATTGTTCTCAGTTTCTATCTCTGATAGTTCATTATTGGTATATAAAAATGTGGTCTATTTCTGAGTATTTTGTATTCTGCTACTTTTCTGAATTTACTTTTAACTAATAAATTAACTACTAGTAGTTTTTGGTGGAATCTTAAGATTCTATCTATAAAGTACCATGTCATCTGCAAATAATGACAGTTTTACTTCTTTCTTTTCAGTTCAGATGTCTTTTATTTCTTCTTGTCTGGTTGCTGTGGCTAGGACTTCCAGTGCTATGTTGAATAAGAGAGGTGAAAGTGGACACCCGTGTGTTGTTCCTGATCTTAAGGGAAATGCTTTTAGTTCTTCCTCATTGAGTATGATGTTAGCTGTGGGTTTGCCACATAGGCCTTTATTATATTGAGATATGTCCTCTCGACGACCTCTTTGCTGAGTGTTTTTTACATTCATGAGTGCTGTATTTTGTCAATTTGGTTTTTCTGTATCTATTGATATGATCAGACTTTTTTTAATATCCTCACTCAAAGTCATTTTTTATTGCTTCTGGAGAGAGAGGGAGGGAGAGAGGGAGGGAGTGAGAGAAACATCGATTGGTTGACTTCCGTATGTGCCTGGACTGGGGATCATACAAACTGGAAACAGGGATCAAACCCACAACCTAGGTATGTGCCCTGACCAGGAATCAAACCCACAATCTTTCATTTCCAGGATAATGCTTCAACCAACTGAGCCACGCTGGCCAAGGCCATCAAATAATTTTTATCCCTCATTTTGTGTATGTGGTATATCATGTCAATTGATTTGCAGGTATTGAACCAACCTTGTATCCCAGGAATAAATCTCACTTGATCGTGGTGTATTATCTTTTTAATGTATTGCTGAATTCAGTTTGGTAATATTTTGTTCGGAATTTTTGCACCTGTGTTCATCAGTGGTATTGGCCTATGATTTTGTTACTTCGTAATGCCTTTTTCTGGCTTGGAGTCAGGGTATTGCAGGCCTCGTAAAATGAGCTTGGGAGTCTTCCCTCCTCTTGAATTTTTTGGAAGAGTCTGAGAAGGATAGGTTTTAATTCTTCTTTTAATGTTTGGTAAAATTCACTTGTGAAGCCATCCAGTCCAGGACTTGTTTTGGGGAGTTTTTGATTACTGCCTCTGTTTCATTGCTTGTAATCAGTCTGTTCAGATTTTCTGTTTCCTGATTCTGCCTTGGAAGATTGTATGTTTCTAGGAATTTAACCATTTTGTCCAGATTGTCCAATTGGTTGGCATATAATTGTTTATAGTATTTTCTTATAATTCTTTGTGTTTCTGTGGTGTCAGTTGTTGCTTCTCTCTCATTTCTGATTTTATTTACTTAGGTCCTTTTTTTTTTTCATTTTCTTGATGAGTCTGGTTAAAGGTTTATCAATCTGGTTTCTTTTCAAAGAAACAACTCTTAGTTTTATTAATATTTTGTATTATTGTTTTAGTTAGATTCTATTTTGTTTACTTTCACTCTGATTTTATTATTTCCTTTCTTCTCCTGACTTTGGTCTTTGTTATTCTTTTTTAACATTTTAAAAAATTGATTTTTAGAGAGAGAGGAAGGGAGAAAGAGAGAGAAACATCAATTTGTTGTTCCACTTATTTATATATTCATTAGTTGATTCTTGTATGTGCCCTGATCAGGGATTGAACCTGCAACGTTGGCACATGGGGATGACACTCCAACCAACTGAGCTACCCAACCAGAGCAGGCTTTGTTATTCTTCTCCTAGGTCCTTTAGGTGTAAGGTTAGATTTTTTTTTTTTTTGAGATTTTTCTTATTTCTTGAAGTAGGCCAGCATTGCTACCAGTTTCCTTCTTAGGACTGCTTCTGCTACATCCCATAGATTTTGGGTTATTGCGTTTTCATTTTTATTAGTCTCAAAGTATCTTGTGATTTCTTCCTTGATCTCACTGTTAACCTATTCATTGTTTAGTAATGTTATTTAACCTCCATGTATCTGTGTGCTTTTCAGTATTTTCTTGTAACTAATTTCTAGTTTCACACCATCGTGGCAGAGAAAATGCTTGATATGATTTCAATCTCATTAAATTTCATATATAGTATTTCAAATGCGGTAAGTGCTATGGAAGAAAATAAAGCACAGGTAGGGGATGGGGAGTGTGCAGCAGGGAGAGGCACTGAGGAGAAATTACAACTTTAGACGGGGTGGTCAGGGAAGGTCTCACTGCTAAGGCAACATTTCAGAAGAGATCTGGAGACACAGGAGCAAGTCACGGGCTATCTGGGGCAAGAGAGTTTCAAGCAGAAGAAGCAGAGAGTGCAAAGGCCCTGAGGTCAGAGAGTGCTTAGCTTGATCAATGACGAGAGTTTGGGGCAGGTTCTGAGTGGGGGAGAATAGGTCATGTGGGTGCCGGGAGGCAGATATAGAAGTCTCTGCAGGCCCTTGGCAGGGCTTTGGCTTCTGTGCTGAGTGAGATGGTGGCTACAGGAGGGCTTGGGGCAGACCTGAGAAGTGATGTAATCAGGTTACCTTTTAGTAGAATGACTCTGGCTATTTTGTGGAGGATAGGCCAGGGTGGGGGAAGTTGGAAGGACAGAAGCAGGAAGTCTGGGTAGGAAACCTTTTAGAAAACCTTTGCAATAATCGAGGTGAGAGCTGATGGTGGTTTAGAGCAGAATGGTAACAGTAGAAGTGCTGAGAAGTGGGCAGATGCTGAATATATTTGAAACTCCAGCCAAAGAGGATTTGCTGGTGGGTCGTGGGGTGAGAGGAAGGGAAAGTGTCAATAGTGACCGCCAGAATTTAGGCCTGATTAACTAGAATCATGGAGCTATCGTTTACTGAAATGGAGAAGACTGGATAGAAGAGTTTGTAGGAGTCAAGTGTTCGGAGAGATAGAAGTTCATTTTAGGCATGACAAATGTAAGATACCTATTAACATGCAAGTGGAAATGGTGAGTAGGCAGTCAGGTAAAGAAATCTGGCATTCGGGGAATGGCCCTGGCGACAGGTATGAGTTTAGAGTCACCAGTCAAGAGACTGGATGACATTTCCCAGAGAGTGAGTTCAAACGGAGAAGAAAACCAAGGACTGGACCTTGGGTATTCTAGTGCAGTGCTGTCCTGTAATGATGGAAATGTTCTGTATCCACTGTGTCCAGTACGATGGCCATTAGGCACATGTGACTATTGAGCACCTAAAAAATGACTAGTGCAGCTAAGAACTGAATTTTTAATTTTATTTAATTTAAATAGCCACAGGTAGCTCATGACTATCAGATTGGACAGCTCGGCTCCAGCAGGTAAAAGAAGAAGAAATGAGGAGGGGTCGGAGGAAGACAGGCCTGTAGTGCAGAAGAAGAGCCTGGAGAGAATGTCGTCTCCGAAGCCGTCTGTGCTGAGCATGCTCACAGAGCTACTGCGAGGAAGAACGCATAATTGGTCTTGGCACTGAGGAAAGTGTAGCCATTTCAGTGGCATGAGGAAGACAAAGTCTGACTGGAGGGTGCTCAAAAGAGAACAAGGGGCGGAGAGAAATTATAGACAGAAAGTCTACACAGCTCTTTCGGGGTGTGTTGTGGTTGTCTAGGAGAACGGGAGTGAATGGATTGTGGAAATACAGAGGAGACCAGGCAGTGCCAATGACACACTTGGGCTTCGTGGTCGTGAATTTAAAGTGAGATCAGTTAGTAGGGTTGTGTATTTTCCTCCAGCAATATGTATCAGCCTGCGCACAGTAGCGAAGAGCTGGATTTATCCACATTTGGTATTTAACCAAGGGAATACGAAGTGAGAGAATGACGGGCCACAGAATCATAGGTGTGTAGAGGAGACAGGTGAGCAGTATGTGGGCTGTAGGGCCTAGTGCAGTAGAAAAATTAGTGGAATTAGAATACTGGAGAGAGTTAGCTGGAATGAGAAGGCGAGATTGTTGCAGGATAGGAGACTCAAAGGTGAAATTTTGGAAGCAATGAAGCTGTTGGTGACGGCAAGGTCAGAATATGACCTTGGGAGTGGGTACAACCAAGATAGAATGGAAGAAGGAAATCAAGGTACCGGAGGGATTGTTCTAGCAGATGTGAAAATTCCCAGGAATTATAACAGATCTCACATCGGAGAGTGACTCTTCAAAGCATGAGGCAGAGTAACGTGGGAGGGATAGGTGACTGCAACTGGGAGGGCTGACTAGGGGCGGTATCAGGAGTCTGATGGCGGGAGAGTCAGAGCTGGGTGCTCGGGAGGAGCAGCACTCGTCTGCAATTAAGAGGGCAGCAAGGGACACAGCTACCCATCCAACGGGCCCTCGAAAGAGCTGCAGGGGAGGCAGGGCCTTCCGGTTCCTGTTGGAGCAACATGGCGAAGGGGATGTCCCAAGGAGAGGGCCCACTGGAAAGGCAGTGGGGGAGACGCCAGGGCCTAAGACGGGGTGTTAGAGCCGTACAGGAAGGCACACAGGCGGATGTGGACGGCCTGGGTGTTGGGGGAGCAACTACGAGTAGAAAAGACCTGGCAATGAGTCTGCGTCGTTCCTAAGACAGAAAGCTGGAGGCCGGGAAAGAGGTCTTGCCGAGAGCACACAGCTCTCCTGCGGCCCTCGGGCCCAGAGTGAGGGATGAGTGGTCTGAGGAGGACGTGGGTCAGCAAAGAAATATCATCCAGGATTACAAGATACGCCCAGATGTCCTGTAGTATTTGCATTCCTCAGCCCGCTCTTTCTAAAGTCGAAACAGCTGAACTTAAACTCATCATAGACCTCAGCTTCTCCATCTGTAGTGTGGACTTGGTCCTCCACGGGAGCACGGAAGAAGAGTGACGACAGCAGGGCCAGCTTGGGGCCCAGCAGCTGGCCGGCCTGTGGTCGGTGTTTGGGAAAGGTCACTTCTCCCCTCTCCTGCTTTTAATTTCTTTTTTTAGGCAGCCTCTTAAATTTCATTTCCTCTCATACTGAAGGAAGTTACATCTTTTCATGGATATCCACATGCCAAAAATCAAAGATTTTTTTCTTCTTCCAAAACTGAGAACCCACCTGATTCTCAAATGGAATGACTCTGTGTCCTGCCCCCTTCTCCCTGATCTGCTACCCAGGACCGCCCTCTTGTGTGGAGCCTCTGCAGTCGCCGGGGGTCCTGGGCTTCAGGGATGCCCAGCTCCTGGCCTCATGCTCTGCTGTCACCGTCCTGAAACTCTTAATAATTTCTGAATGACGGGTTCCTGTTTTTATTTTGTGCAGGGTCCCGCAAGTATGTCACTGGCCCTGTCTTTATTCCAACCCTTATAAAAGTAAATAACAGGTAAAATATGACCATGGAGGAGTTAGGTCATTTGATTTATCATCCCATCCACGTGTCAACATTCCAGTGAAGAACAGTCCTTTGAAAATAAGGAAAACACTTAACCATATCTCTTGTAAATAAGAAGACAATTGAGTGCATCTAAAACTTTATGAACCCCCAATTTTTAATCACAATTTTTCAACCTGAAGAATGAGCATCACTTTTAGAAGGATTCTTCATTTCTTGTCCTTACCCCCATGTCTGAATACATTGAAAACTGAAAGTTATTCTCATTGCAAGTTCAACATGATGGATTGTCATCCCTGCCAGACAGAGCATTGAGTCCTTCCTTGAGAGCATTTTCCTACCTGCTTATAGGAACTCTCTTGGCGTTTCTGCAGGAGACACCCATTTCCTGCAGTGTGTACACCAAAGGGCAGTAGGCGTGGGGTAGAAAAAGAGATCACATGGGCAGGACAGGGCAGGGACACATTCAAGGCTGAATCATTGCGTATTTGGGGATAGATGGCACACCTACCCCATTCCACTCGCCATCTAGGAAAAGCAAAGCCCCAGCACAGATTTAGCCACTGACCCCGGATTACACTGGCTGGTGCTAAATGAGGCATCCTCGCGGGCTTTCTGGAGTCAACAGTGCCAGACCTCTACCCTGATTCAGGGTGAATGACTCACCGAGACAGGGCAAGTGAGGACCTGGAGAACGGAAATTTAAGTAATTCTCTTACTGGGGAAATGACAGTCGGTGAGGATGCCATTATGTGGGATAATAAATAGTTTCTGCAGAGGGAGAGCATTTGGATTAGAGACTCAAGGCACATCCAGCATTTCTTCTTCAAACTCGAGACTACTTTTGGGAAAGCTACAGCCTAAATGGTAGGTCGGAGCTTGTTTTTAGTTGTCATTTTTGTTTGCTTGTTTTTCTCTAAGAAAGCAAACATGCTACATTTTTACTTTTTTGTGTTATTGGGTTTTTTTTTTCTCTCTAGCCTAAACCTCTATGGTAGGCAGGCAAATTTAAAAGCATGTCTCACACACCCGGTTCTCCTTCCTACTGGTAATTTTGCATCCTATTTTTTTAATTCAAAAACAAGTTGGAATGCTTTCTCATTCCTTAAATATATGAATTCTGAGATTTTATACTTACCAATATCCTCTTTTTGGATAATTTGACAATATCAAATCATTTGCTATTTTGCCAGGCTGTCCCCAGGAACCAACAATCCATCACACAAGGCAGCAAACTGAGAAGGGGAAACAAACACTATGTTGTTGGGTTTTTGTTTTTTTTTCTTTTCAACTAATTTTGTTTGCAGTTGGGAACAGTGGTCTAGTGGACACAGTTTAGGAAGTGCTAAGCTTCCATGGGGAGCTGTGAATGATTATTTTGCCTGCAGGTCCAGCTGGCAATCGGCAAGGAGAAGGGCCCCGTTGAGCCTGCCAAAGCCACAGTGGTTCACAGTGAGGAGAGAAATGTAGCCAAAAGACCTCGCTGCTTGGCTCACCAGCCGGCCGTCAGCCACTGAGTTGTCCAGGTGAAGCTTCCCCATTGTCCAGAGGTGAGGAAGTTGCCACCTGACCAGCTTTGCCACGGTGGTGAATTGAACTACTGGCAGCTGGCTGTGGGCACACTGGGGCCCTGGGGCCTAAGGCCCTGCTGTTAGAAAGCTTAAAGAATTGCATTCATTCATTCAGATATTTATTGAACACCTACTCTATGCCCAGCGCTGTGCTAGATGAACAAAGAAAACAGTACGTGCTAAGTGAATTTGAGGTAGGAGATTATTTAGACTGGGGGCTAAGGAAAGGCCTCCAACTGTAAGCAACAGGATTTACTGGGGTGAAAAGGGAGGGGTGTTCAGATTGAGAAGCAAGTGAAGGCCCAGAGGTGGGACAGCTGTGGCCTTCGTAGGAATCTGAAAGGCAGCCCTGCGCCCACAGCCAAGTGCGCAAGATTGTGAGAGGTTCAAAAAAAGGCCTGGAGGGTAGATCAGGGCCCGGAGGGATTTAGGATGTTGTGGGAAAGGAGCGAGGAGTTTTAAGCCAAGATGTGACATAATCTGATTTATGTTTTTATTAAACACATTTTCATTCACAAAGAATAACTAAGGCTGCAAGTGCTTCAGTCTCTACAACAATTTGAGAAATAAACAAAGAAGCATGGAACTATCGAAACTATCAAATCAGGGGCAAGCTGGATGAGTGAATGAGGCTAAATTTTTTTTTTAATGATGTTTTATAAATTTGTGCATCCAAAATTAGGGTCAAAGGGCCGATTGCCTAAGCTGTAGTGACAGCTCTGCTGAAAAAATCATTTCTGTCCTTGGGAAATTTGATTTAAAAAACCTCAAAACAAAACACAAGTAGCTTAAACTGTCCATGTAAGTTTCCACTGCAGCCTGCGAAGCAGATGTGTGCCTTCTCTGCCAGCCGCTAGACCTCAGAGTTACGCAGGAAGTCAGAGGAAGAGAGGAGGCACTGGTGCTTGGGCAAAATGGATCGTGTTTACTTTTCAAGTTTTTTCTTTCCTTTTGCATCTCAAGAACGAAAAAAAGCCAGCTCTACTGTCCCTTAGCATCATCGCCGATGACGATGAGAGGGGAAAGGTGTTGGCACGAGGCAGCCAGGTGTTGTGCAAGGCCCTGACCTTGAAAAGATGCTAATTTCTGTCTTGACTTTCTTAGTAAATAATGAAAAAGCCCAAGCACTTACAGGAAACGAACAACTTGTCGGCCCCAGTGTATGTGTCTCAAAGAGGCTGTCTTTGCCCCGGTTTGTTACAGAGTTTTACAAGGTTTGATATTAATCTGCAGATTAATTTTACTGCTTATGAATAATCCATGACTGATTTTAACTCTCCACTCTGAGAATGAGTTCACCTGTTTGGAGGAGTATAATTTCCTAACAAGTGTTTTCATATTCTGAAAGAATTTATTTTTTTAAAGATAAGAAACTGCCTTAACATCTCAAAAGCTTTAAGATGAAGCAAATTAATGAAATTATTAGATGGATTCTGGCATTTTTTATATACAAACCTTTTAGACCAGTGCTTGCTCTCCTACCCTTCAGGAACTAACACCGTTTGAGGGGTGAGAATGAGAACAATTAGGAAACCATTCCAGATCGCCGCTTAACTGGTCCTGGAAAAGCTAGTTAGAGAAATACTGGAGAAAGCCCTTAAGTGCGAAATCCCATTATAACTAATAGCATTTCATCGTTTCTCCCATATTGAGGGTGGAAAAAAAGATTTAAAGACCACTAAAGAATTTTAATAGTTTCTTAGAAATTATGTTTAGTTTAACCATAAATTATTATGCCTCTGTACAGAGTTCAGTGATGAACTAGGAAAATACATCAGTTGATCAGCAGGTAGTTTTCAGAAGAAGTATACTATATAAATTGTTAACTTTCTTTTCATCATTATTATGCTTTATTCTGTGAAGTAAATCTTTTGAAAATAGTAGCTTTTTTATAATAAAATAAAATGTTATAATCAACTAGTGATGTAGTGTGTTTAATTTTGGAAATATTTTTTCCACAGTCAATGTAAAAAGAAAAGAAAACATCAGTGCCTTCACGGGTGTCATGTTTGCTGACTCACTCAATGCTAATATGTAATGATATTTCTTTGTGTGATTTGTTTCATTTTCGTTGTTGATTATTTAGGAACCTTATAGAAAATAAACTTGACTTAAAATTTTTTTTAATGAGCAGCCTGGAAAAGAGGGGAGGGGAGCACATAGAGATGATCCTTTCTGAGTCGCCCGTTTTTAAAATGTCATCAAAATGTCAAACAATGGAGCTGACTCTTAGCATTATTTTTGTTTCCTTCCCCGATTCATAGTTTAAACTGGTTGAAAAACACCGCTGTCCACTAGAGGTCACCTTTCTTCAAGATAAGGGTCAGTTCCCTTTCCTGATACTCTATTAATCTGGTTTTAAATAAACCACCACCACCTCAGAGAAATGAACTTAATTTTTTTCGTCGTCAGGGATTCCAAATATTGCTGTAGCTAAATGCACTTACACTGGTAGGTAAGGCAACCCGGGCTACTAAAACCCGGAGGGGGGAAGGGGAGGTATGTCCCCTACTTCACACACACACACACACACACACACTGTGCTAGCTCTGGCTTGGCCTCTCTTGACAGATGAACTTATTTTTATTTGGAAAGTCTTGTGTTAGCCCTGGCAGGTTATACTACCCTCACTTTTTCTGCCACTCTCTGTAAAGTCAGAGACTAAATGGAGACTAAAAGAACTGGTCTTTAAACACTGACATAAATTGGGGGTGAAACCGTGTACCCTTCACCCAAATTTATCTCTGAGTCAGTTACTGTTTTTCCACAGCGTGCGAGTTTCAGTCAGCATTGGCCAGAAAATACTATGGGGAGAGGACTAGGATGGTGTCCAATAAACAGGCACTTTGGCAGATTCTATTGAAATATAAACCCTCTCATTATTCTAGAGGGAGAGGGAGGCTACCCTGCCCGCTATACACTGCCTGATGCATCAGGTTTCAGACTGTGCCTGTGGAAACCCAGGGTGCAGGAGGTAGTTTTAGAGGCTCATTTGCACCCATTATATGAGCTGCTAAACACCTTGGCCCCAGGCCTGTCCCCCAAAATCAAACTGGAAATTAAAGAGTTCTGAGATGTGAAAATAATTCAGAACATAGATACTTTTGAGATTGTCTGTGAGACTGTGGCCTTTTGGAGAAATGTCCTATAAAGCTGTGGTGACAAGAGTATGCCATTTCAGTCCGATTTGTAGGAATTTATCCCCTTATATCTATGCACTATTTTTCTCCATCCCCCTCTTTTGATATCAGCAATTAATTTGTCCTGCCAGGTTAAGAAGTTTTTTATAGTCCTCAAAATTGTAAGTGTGTCATGGACCAGGAGAGCTCCGTCCTGGTCTCGCTGAAAATTCTTACACATGAATGTCCAAGCAGGAAAAGTTGTCTCAGCTGTCCGAGAAACCCAGCTCAGTGCCGCGCCAGGTTAGGGCCGGGAGCATCTGCTTGGCACGTTCTCTCATCAAACCTCATAGATGGGTGGTACAACAGAAGGATGGTGTAAATGCCCAGCGTATCAAATGAGAAAATCTGGTTCTAGATCGATGACCTGTGTAGGTTGGGGTATTGTGTGATCTTGTTTACAATAAGAAATAGGAGCAATTGATATAGGATGTTAAATCAGTTTTGAAATAAGTGTCTTATTACTTTGTTTTCAAGCTTCAGGATACATTTAACGTAGAATATCTACAGCGATTGCAGCATAAGCTATTCAAAAGGATTATTACTTTTTCCAATTACTTATCTGTGTGAAACAGGATTCTCTTGATGTGACACAAACAAAATAAAGAAATAAATGTAAAGATACATTTGGAATAAGGCTGTAACTGACTACTTTAAGTTCTGTTTTCAGATGTCTGTGCTTAACAAAACAGCCTCATGTTCTCATTGAAGGATATAATAAGTAAATAATACAAATTTGAACTAAGAATAATTTTATATTGATTAAAAACACTTTTGACTGTTGCACATTGGTTTTCACTTTAAAACCAGATTTTAATACTTAAAAAAAAAAGAAAAAAGTGACAACCCTTGATTCACAATAATAATTTGCTCAGGATTCTTTTTTTTAATACCTGAATTAATAAACACAAGTATAACCAGGGTTAGAATAGTCAAAACCCTGAGTAAATGAGTTACATAGTTTGCAAGACTCTCAGGTAAGCTTCTTATTTATAATTATAAAGATAAAATATTACAACTTATTTTTATCCTTCTGCCACTTCCCATTTTGGGGGCTCCGAGTATGTGGGAAGAAGTTGTGGGAAAATTTTGATACCGAGCACCATTTTCTGTGGGAAATGACCCTGATGCAATCGTAGCTTCCCAGTCCACCACCAGGCCCCCTCCCAGAAGTCTCAAACCAGGTCAGGATGCTCAAATCATAGTTCATTAAACCACTGCATATCAAGAAGCAAGGCTAAGTGAGAGAACGAGCTGATGCATTTAGTGTGATATTCTGAGTTGGTCTTCATCCCCCTTTCTGGCACAAAGCTTCTAAAACTCTTGGAATTTTCTAAGTGAGAGTCTTTTGTCATGTTAATGAGTGACTTTTGGAAGGCACCTCAGTTTGGGGCTGGTTGCCAGGGGAACTAACCGCTTGGTCAGAGGGTGGGAACCTTTAGTCCCACCCCACAGACCGCTGCGGAGCGGGGAGGGCCTGGAGGCCACATCTCTCACCAATGGCCAGTGATTTAATCAACATGCCTATGAAATAAGCTCTCCATAAAAAGTCTCCAAAAAAAAAAAATTCCCAAAAAAGAACAGGATTCAGAGAGCTTTTGGGTTAGTGAACATCTGGAGATTTGAGAAGAGTGGCGCTCTGGGAGAGAAAGAATAGGAACTCCTTGCCCTTTCCCCCATATCTTACCCTATGCATCTCTTACCTGTGGCTTTTCCTGAGTTAGAGAAGCACTGGCAACCACGTGGATTGCAAGTGGCATCCGAAGTGGGGAGGGAAGCCAGTCTTGTGGATTGAGCCCTTACCTGTGGAATCTGGAATCTGACATTTTCTCCAGGTAGATTGTGTCAGAACTGAGTTGAACTGTAGGAGGCCCAGCTAGTGTCCAAGAATTATATGGTGGTGTAGGAAACCCCCGACTTCTATGTGAATTGGTATTGGTCTCAGTGTTACTGGACTAGCTCAGGGCCGAGGGCTGGCCCTGCCCCAGCACAGTCCGGACCTTTCGAGTGTCAGGCAACCTGCAGGCTCTTGACTCATGCAGGAAAAATTTCAAGAACAAGTCAGAGTGAGAATGAAAGCAAGTTTTTTATTCAGGTAAAGAAAAAGAGGCCAGGGACACACGGGGGCTGCTGTGAAAGAAGCGAAAGTACCCATCCGAGTGGACGTGGGCACCGTGGAACTGCACACCGTGGTCAGTAGTTCTTGGGATTTTATGTGTTTTCAGAGGTGGGTTGTTTCTTAGCTTTGTGGCACCAAATGCTGACTCTGCCATCTGGTTGGGCAGGAACCTTGTTCCTAACATGGTCCATTCCAGAAGTGTCATGCTGTTTGCCCTCCTCAGGGTCCCCTTCTACTTGTGTCAGTTTTCATTATAATGAGCTCTGGGGTTGGTCTCTGTTCAATTTTTCCTTCCTCTTGGAATGACCTGGTTTTAGCCAGTCCTTGTTGTTGACTTCTGTTACCACCGCAGGGCTTTTCTGCCATCAACTGTTTCCCTCTGATCATCGGTGGAGATAGGGGCTCTGGCGAGAGGACCTAGTGGCTCCACGGTCTGTGATGTCAGTTCCTACTTCCTCATTCCATTTGTTGGGATTTTTCCCTAATTTCTTTCTCTCTGGCCTCACCAGAATCATGCTTAGGATATGGTACAGGAGTGTGCAAGGACCACACTACCTGAGTCTTGGGCTCTGCACTATTTACATGTCCAGCCTTTCTTCCACAACCACCCTCCCTGTCAATGATGTGGTTATGAACCAGAGTATAGGCTTGAGAAAGGAGGCCCAGTTAGACAGAAGGTGTCTGCTAATGACATACAACTTGCTCTATCAGAGACATGGGGCAAGGCCCTCTGGCTTCCTCTGTAGCTTACCTCGTCACCTGAAAGCAGATACAGATTGTACTTTTTGGGCAGAGGGCACAGAGGGCCAGAATGGTTGTCACCAAAGGGCAGTCGCTGTACCACCTAATCAATATTGAGTGTGCGTGCCTCGGGTTATTTTGTGCGCCACGAATAGTAGGGGATTCTTTGGTCATTCTATTACTTCCTGTGCTCTTATGCTTGGCACTCATGCTTGATCTAGGTCTGACACCTGGGCCCACCCGGGTAACCCAGGATAACGTGCCCAGCTCAAGGTCAGCTGATCATCAGCCTTCATTGCCCTTTCCTACAAGATAATCTTGTTTCTCATTAATTTTTTCTCTATAATGTCTTTCTTAATGCAATCCAGCTCTACAGTTTTAACTATTCTCCCCCTGCAAAAGACCCCCAAATTCAGTACTAACTTTTCAATACGTAACACATTCGTGAATCCTGCCTCTGTCTGCTTACTTACTCTTTGTCTAAGTTTAACACCGCTATACATACTACCTATGTCTGGCGAGCTACTACACATTCACTGTCTATACTTACATCTTGGAAGTTTCATCAGTCCCATTTGTTTATCTTGTTCTTCTATAGCATTAATTGAATTTTCCCAAGTAATACAGCAACACCTCCTACAAAATCTCTTGGGAAAGCTTCCCCCACTCTGGTCCAGCCTCTCTATTCTCAACAACCCAGCTTTCCTGTCCTGGAGGCCTATAGCGTCACGGCTTTTTCAAAGACCCCATCAAGGATACTCACCCATTTATGCTCCTGCATCTTCCCCATCTCCCCTGCGACCTCCGCCTTACTCAACGTTGCTTTGTAACATGACTCACCATACCTCCAGTTCCAAGGCTGAATGAACCCTATCACATGCTCCTGATATCGCTCTGCCAGGACATGGCCCTTTCAGTTATTTCCCACCCACCATCGTCAGTTTCTCCCTTCTGGCTGGCTCCCTCCCTGCGGGCCACAGAGATGTTTGGATCTCCACTGTCTTAAACATCACCCACAAACACAAACTCTCTAATCCTGTTACCTACTCAAGCTGCCACCATAATGCTCTAATTCATCCACAAACTTGACAAACTGCTCTCTACTCACTGCCTCAACTTCTTACCCACTTATAACCTGGCTTCCATCCTAACACACTACTACAAAAATTATTCTTTTAAGGGAAACTGATGACTCCCTAATAGTCAAACCAATGGCTTTGGGTTGTGTTTCCCTTTCAACCTGGTAGCCTTTTTCAGCTTCCCTGCAGTACTTGAAGCCTTTGAGCTGTGTCAGCCTCCACTCTCCCTGACCCCTCATGACAGTACCTTGCCTTTTCTGTCTTCTAGAAGGCTCTCACGTTCCTTGGCTTGCAATCCCTTCCTCTGTCTTCAAAGCCAACCAAGGCCATTGTGCTTACTCTTTCTTATGCTGCCATCTCTCTGGGTTCTTCCTCGTCTGCCCCCTCCTTTTATCGTATAAGGACTCTTGTGATTCATTGGGCCCACCCGGGTAACCCAGGATAACGTGCCCAGCTCAAGGTCAGCTGATCATCAGCCTTCATCGCCCTTTCCTACAAGATAATCTTGTTTCTCATTAATTTTTTCTCTGTAATGTCTTTCTTAATGCAATCCAGCTCTACAGTTTTAACTATTCTCCCCCTGCAAAAGACCCCCAAATTCAGTCTGTTGGCCTGACTTCTTTTGTGAGCCCCAGTTGCCCCCTGCTCCTTCAGCTCATAACTTTATGGTGAAAAATAAAAGACCTCATCACTGCAACCCAACCCCTCAGAATTAGTTCCTTGTTCTAACTTCCCTATTTCTTTTCCCAGCACCAGTGTTACTCTAGCAGGGGTCTCAGAACCTTAGGATTCCTTGTCTTGTTCACTCCCCCGTGTCTCTTCGCCACCAAGGTGCCTTCAGTTCATTTTCCAGTGTGTCAGGGGATGTGGCCCTCTGTCTTTTCCTTCCCATTCCCATATCACCTCCATTTTTCAGGCCTCTCTTTATTCCTTGGACCATTGTTACTGCCTTTAATTAGGAGATGGAGGAAAAATCCATTTCTGATTCTTTCCTAAGCAACGTATTTTATGTTATTCTCATTTCATCCTGTCATCAACCCAGTAAACAGAGAATTAACACCCTTAGTTTATAAATAAGGAAACTGAGGCTAAGAACAATGAGGTAACTTTCCGTAGGTCATGCTCTTTCATTCATTCATTCATTCATTCATTCATTAAAACATATTTATTGAGAGCCTGTGATATGCCAGGTACTATTTTACGCTGGGGGTAATAGCACTGAATAAACCAACCAAAATCCAAGTTCTGAGGAAACTTGTATTAATCTAGAAATAGAAAAGACAGACATTTAAGAAGTGAACAACCAAATGACTGAGATTGTTGCAGTCTCCTGGTTTACCTTAGCCACGAGTTTTCTTCCTCTTCTGAATTCCTACCGAGCCAACAGCAAAATCTCTCTGGAGGCACTTAATTCATTCGCCCATCGTTATCTACAGTTATTTGTGCAGATCGCCTTATTTCTTTTACCAGACTCTTCAAGGGCAGAAACACTTCTTCACAGGGCACATAGTAGGGATTTGTTTCAACTACAGGGTTGTAAGAATCCAGGGAGATGTTGGGGAAAATACTCTGTGAACTGCAAAGCCGTTCTCTCAGATTTGTTGTCACAAGCGATGCCAATTACGTTCTTCTTTGGGCGGGTCACTTGAGGACCTAGTGCTCCCTGATGCGAGCTGGATTAATTTCCCCTGCTATTCCGTTTCTTCCATGTCCCTGTAAAAAAGCATAACTTAAAGCTATATAAAATTTCTTACTGCTTTTCCTAACCTCCTAAGGAAAACTTAAAGGTCATTGCTGAGGACAGTGACTGCCTTGTTCATCTTCCCTACCCCTAATAACTTAATTTTTCCTCAACGTTTCATTAAGAATATTTTCAAATGGAAAAGTTTTTAGGTGAATACCCATTTGTGCACCACTCAGATTGAAGAATTAATGTTTTACTAAACTTGCTGTGTCACAGCTTTCCATCAGCCCATCCCTCCGTCCATCAATTCACCTCATGTATTTGATTAGTTTCAAACTAAGTTACAGGTATTAATAAGCCACTGCCTAAATCCTTCAGCCTGCATGTCATTAACCAGAGCTCAAAATTTGTTAACCATATCCTTTTTATTCTTTTAACATAAATTTTACATACAATGAAATGCACAAATCTTAAATATACTATTCAGTGTGTTTTTGGAAGATGTATACCTGTGTGAGCCAAACCGTGATGAGGCCATACAACTTGTGCCAGAAAGTTCCCTGTGCCCCTCCAGGTCAGTCCACGACCCTAGTCATTCACTTCTGAAATAGTAGGCCCAGATGACCTGCAGATGTGACTTTTTGGTCGCTGTCTTGACTGTCAAAAAAACCCTCATTCTGTTGCATTTAATTGCCACAATTGAAA
Organism: Mormoops blainvillei; assembly: GCA_004026545.1. NCBI lineage: Eukaryota > Metazoa > Chordata > Mammalia > Chiroptera > Mormoopidae > Mormoops > Mormoops blainvillei. Next base: position 18,609 of record PVJD01001995.1, read on the forward strand.
AAAATACTTTTCTATATTTAATTACACAATAGTTTGCTTGGCGGCAGTAATAGGAATAAGAGCTGAATCAGGAAATATTAGTATTTTAATTTTCCTTCCTTTAAAACATACTTTGGGTTCAGATTTCAGCAGAGCCACACTGCAACCTCACTTTTCCCTGATGGTAGCTTTTGACTTCAAGGCTGGCCCACACTGATTCAGTCCAGGGGGCCCATCTCTCCGAGACTGCTGGGTCCTTAGTTAGCATTGGTTCATATGGACGCACTCACAAGGTGTGAACCAGAAAATCTAGGCACCTTTTTTCTTACTTTGATGCCGTTTTGTTGTTTGGAGGAGGATTTATGTTCTTGAACAACTCTTTTAGGCCTTGGTTTCCGTATTTGGAAAATAACTGTGTATCTCTTGAGGTCCCACCCAAATCTGAGACCCAGTACTTTTTATGGGAAGGGAAGTTGTGAGGACTTGGGAAGAAAAAAGCCCCTCTGTGCCCCATAGCCCTTACTGAAACAGTTCATCAATATTATTTAGTTCAAAAATAACAAACATTACTGTAGTTTGATAAATTATTGAGCTCAGATGTTCTCAGAACAGCTGGTTTCTGTTTGAAGTTTTTTGTACTAGCAAATCATAGTTTAAATTGTAACACAAGTCCTTTCTAATGAATGACTATAAAGGGAAGCTTGCTTGATGTATTTCTTTTTTTCTTTTTTTTTTTATCCTGTTTATAACACTTGAGAAGATTTTTTTGACAGGATTTGGGATACAATTGTCAGAAATCTGTTCTCCCCAGAGCCACCTCTGAGTCACTTCCACTATTTATGGAACAGCAACTGTGAAGAGTGGGATCATGTTTAGGCTTCTTCTTCTTCTTCTTCTTCTTTTTTTTTTTTTTTTAACAGCACATGATAAATGTCTTCAGGAGCTTATGTAACATATCCCAGAGCCTTCAGTCTTCAGAAGAGAACAGAGTCCAGGAAGTGGCCTTGTACAGCTTTTGAAAGCATGTTCCTGAGTCTTAAGGTCATAGATTGTCAGGGTAGTAACTTGAGTAAAGCTTGAACAGCCTTTGAAGTTAGAGCTGTTTTGTCTTGGAACGTTGGGATTATGCCTTTTACATTAGGCATAAGATTTCCATTTCATCTTATTTACTACCTTGCAAAAGAAGCTTTTACGTTGGCCTACTTTTCCTTACACATACTTAGGATTCCAGAACCTTCATCCAGGTGGTTATATGACAAGGCCCTCCACACAGACATCTCTGTCTCTCTCTGTCCCATGCGGATTACTCAATATGGGAGGATGGAGGTTGCAGTGGGGATGGGTTGCCTATTGTTCCCTTTCCTTGGAAAGTTTCTCTCCTCTTTTCTTCATCCTGTGTCTAAGAAGACTCTTGATCTAGGTCAGGCTTCTACACTGAGGTAGCAAACTTTTCTCCTGTTTGAATCTCAAATAGCAAAAATTAAGAATACTTATGACAATTGGTTTTTCTCCTTCCAAGCAACAGAGACATTGTTATACAATTAAAAATATATTCCTAACACAAACTCTCACCATTCATTAAGATAGCACTTGATATGAAAATATGTCAAACATGTAGATTTCCTTCCTCAGGCAAAAAGTCCTTGTTTTGCGTTATCAGTAGCGTAATGAAGACTGTGCAGTTATTAATAAGAGTTTTTGAGAAGATAAATTGATAGGTATATTAACATAGCTTAAAAATAATATCCCTATTGAATTTTTTTTAATTGATGATTCAAATTCAGTCACATTTTTACAGAGTACTATTAAGTGCTCAGGGCCAGTTTATTAACAAATAACAAAACAAATTGCCTGTGGCAACTGAGGAAAATACATAAGGAAATTTTATTTTATTGTTTTTATTTTCTTAATTTTCTGTCATTAAATTAGCCTCAAAAATTTACAGGCCTGGTTGTTCCTTTTTATAAATCCTAAAATCCTAGAAAACCCCTGAAGCGGTTCAGAAATTGGATCCTTTTATCCTCAGAGACATGTATGGTCCAACTTGTATTTCCTTCGATTACTGTCTGTAAGTCCGAAATTCTTTCCATTACTGCCTGTTCAGTACAACGGTTGGTTTCTAGGATCCTTTGTGTTATGACGGAGGTGTCTATTCAAGTCACAGCATTGGTATAAAGATTAAATGGATAGATAGATATACCCAGACACGTACAAAGCCTTTAGAAAAAATTGCAGTGTAGTTTTATTTTCATAAAATGGGTGAATTATACTGAATTTATGAAGTTTTTCCCCTCACCCCTAAAAAACACTATAGGAATAATTATTGCACCTTATTTCTGTGTGATTTAAAAAGCAAGGAAGAGCCAAAAATCAGCGGGGAATCAAAAGAATTACAAAATAATATTTTTTAAAGAGTGACTACCCTTCTTTTAGTTATAAAGTTGACAGACACTTCAGAAACTCAGCACAGAAGACATCCTCTCCGTGTCAGAATGCAAAATGGGCCATTCTCCCTTTGGCACGTTAAAAGTTCGGAACTGATCCTTAAGGCCTCTTGTTTATAAGCATCATCCAAGCAGCATCTGTGGGCCGGCAGGATGATGATAGGGGTCAGAAATGTTCAACTGCAACATTGATTTGTGTCTGTGTCTCTCCCTCTCCCTCCCTGGCCTTTTTCCGTTTAATGAAGACTAGAATGTTTCCACATCAGTTAACTGCCTTCATAAAGCACCAGAAGGTCACACCAGCCCCAGACTGATCCTTTTCTTTGTGCCTATAATATAATTGGCTGATTGTGCCAGTGATGAGCGCGCCCCCTCCCCCAGCCCGGTCCTAGCTCCATGTTTGCAAGGCTCACTGCTGGTTTCCGAGGAGAGCAGCTTGGCGCGCTGCGCGCTTCCCGGCACAGGCAGAGCCACTGCGCAGGTTGATCTGCGAAACAGCATCCATTTTAATCTGCGGGGAGCCCCTGCCTTCCCAGGGCGTTCTCTCCGCCTGCGGATGCTCCGCGCGTCCCCTCCGCAGCCTCCTCGCTGAGCAGTCCTGCTTTGGGGTCTGCGCCCTAGGATGCACTGAGATGGTACATCAGGACAACTGCTCGTATCAGGTAAGATTTAAAGCCTGACTGTGAGGCCGGCATCCTCTGGGAGAAAAGGCCTTCCTCTTCCAAAGCAGCAGGTTGCCTCTTTCCGGATTTTCAAGGGATTTTGCCATCCTCCTCTCCCGGCCTTCATCGCATACAGTATCTGAATTGTAATTAGGGTTTCTGGGGAGTAATGGGGCAGAAAACAGTGCTTCCTTGGCCTTTAAAGCATATGTGAAATCCTCTGAGGTGATCTGTGCTTTGCATATTCTGTATGTGCAAATAAGAGGAACTGTTTTGAACTGTAATTGAATTTAAGAGGCTTCAGAGGAGGCAGATCTGGCCAGAATGTCACATAGATCACATCGAGGAATATGATAATTGCTCATTGCATGTGTGTTGCTTCACGTCCAGTTTTTAGGATTGTCTTTAAGGAAATTATGTAAATAGGAAGTAATGGATGATCTTAGAAATTTTCAAAAATCAGCCAGTGTGAGCTTGACATTTAAAGTTGCACTTTTATGTCTTTCCAAACTTATTTTTATTATTATATTGTTCTAAATGGTTAGTAAATAAGAACTAAGGTACCAACCAACGTGCATAAAAAACTCCAAATAGAAAATGTTTTACAATACATATTCATCTATATGCTAATTTGCTGTTTGGAGTTTTGAATTAAATACTGAGACGATTTCAAAAGACCAGCTCTAGAGTGTTAATAACTCCTTTCTGCGATTTCAACTGTCGAGGCAATGTTGAAAGTATCTTCATTGTAAACAGACAGCAAGAATGTTCTCAGAGAAATTGCGGCTTGCAGCAGCAGGCATGGCTAGTCCAAGTCCTGGATAGTTAGTATTGGGATATTAATCAACTGACTGAGTTTAGAAGCTCTGAGAAACCAATTCTTTAACTTAACAATGCCTCTTCCTTGTGTGAGGTAGGTTACCTGAGACAAGCAGGTGTTTCTCCTAAGGTCAGATTTCACAGTGGTAAATGTATGCAGGCAGAATAATACATTTTACAAGACTTAAGGCAGTGGTTTCCAAGGTAAGTAGAGTGTGCCTGTGTAATATAATTTATACACCTTTTTCTCTGTGTAATAATTGCAATTTTGTCATTGTAGGCTTGTTTTATAGTATTTCATTTTATCATACATTTAGGTCTCTAGATCCTAAATATCAAGATTTGGGCTTCACAGAAATTCTTCCCGAGAGAAAAGGGGTCAGGATGCGGAGGGAGCAACTAAATCCTACTTACACATAACACAGAGCTTGGGAGGGAAGAATGTCAGCGTCTCTGCAGAGGCAAACCTATTCCTGGCACTGCTCCAGATGATTAAATGACTATCATAATTAAGATAATTTTCCTTCTCTCTTTTCAGAGAAACTATGTAATTTAATTTTCGAAAGGCAAGGTACTCCAAGATTATTTCCTATATTTTTTCATTAAGTTGAACATGAAATCACTGCTTTTATAGGTCAAAAATTGGTCAAATGTCAACAATTTCATCTGGAGGGGAGGGATTTTGTTAGCCCACTGCCTTTTCCAAAGAAAGACAAATTGAATTTATTTTATATAAACTACAACATGTAACACTGTCATTGTCTGTTTAATAGTTTTTGAAGTATTTGTGGCTTATTTTCACAATAGAATTAAGTATATCAGGCACATAATCATAGTCAATAGATTCTACATCTCCATGGGTTTTGTCATAGAACTGCCTTTATCTGTATATTCTTTGGGAAATCTCTCCCTTTATCCATAGCTCAGCAAAAACAAAAACATTAACCTGGAAACTAAGTCTCAATCCTACTTGGACACCTTAGTTTCAGAACCCAGCTGACACCACATGAGATTGGATTCAGAAAGGGCGGTGTCTCCTAGTCCTTGGCTTGGTGTTATCATAGTCACTGGTGATGTCATATAGACAGTTTGATGTTTTTCAGAAACTTCCCCTTTTTGGAGGAGGGCACTGTTAGTGAGTAGATAGAATTTATTTGTAGGACTGATTTCTTTCCTCCCATAAATATATACCCACATTTCTTAATGGAGAGTCCATGAATGGGGCTTCGGGGTCATTCCCCCCAAAATTACATGCTCATTTTGGTGCGTAGGTCTAGATGCATGTTGTCATTGTTATTATCATCGTCATCATCATTACAACAATTATAACTTCCTAATTCGTCTACCCTTGAACTATCTTTCAAAACCTAAGCCAGAGCATGTGACCCCTCTCAAAATTCTCCTCAGAATAAGTCTGGACCTCACAGGGTCCTGCTTCCTCTTGGAGCCCTCTCCCTTCCCACCAGCTGTCCTGTCCCTTCTACCTGGCATATGCTTCCCCGTGTAGGGTTTCCAGATTTAGCAAATAATCTAGTTTGAGACATGCTTATACTAAAAAATCGTTCACTGTTTATCAGAAAGTCACGTGCAACTGGGCATCCTGTGAGTATCCCCCATAGCTTATTCTTACCTTCTTCAGGTCTTTGCAAATGTTACCTTCTTGGAGAGGCCTTCTCTATACTTATTATGTCAGCTTCCAACTCCCCAGTTTTATCCCAGTATTTCTCTTACACTTCTGTAATTTATTTTTATACTTGGCATTCATTACCATCTATGAGAGTACATTTCAATTTGTGTATTTTCTGTCTCCCTCGCTCCATGTAAGCTCCAGGAGGGCAGGGATTTTCATGTTTGTATCCATCAGCTTTCCCGGTGCTTTAGGAAAAAAAGCCTTCAAGTAAGACAGATGGACATACCTACTGTGTATAAAATACTATAGCATCGTGGTTTCTTACGTTTTGATAGCCTCTGGGGTGACTTTCACAGCTGTACTCCCTCCCCCCCACACCCGCCATTAACTTGCAGGTGTTCATTATGGGTCACATTATCCCCTCATTTCTTGTTACTTTTCTCATCTGTGAAATGGGATTTTTCCTGGTTAACATCCCGGCATGGGAGTTGGCAGGTCCCCCTGCCGGAGGCCACCTTTCTGCATAAACAAGTCAGTCACCGTGAATTAAGATCTCGTTCCTCCTTCTGGTGCCCAGCAGGGGCTGGGTGAAGATTGTGAAGGAGCCCATCAGCACCACGCACCACTTCGCTTCTCAATTATTTGTTGCTGATGGAGGGAACTGTAATTGATTCTTGTATATTGCTTTTCCCAATAGATGACTGTTTTGAAAAAGGGTGTTTCACTAGGACCAAGAGCCGGAGAACCTCTGTTGCAGGTGTTCTGCACGCGCTGTGCCTAGAACAGCTTAATCCAAGGAGGGGCGATCAGAGAGATGCTCAGGCAGAAGCCTTGGTGGTGGTTTCGAAGGGTCTCCCGTTGTCATCATCCTCATGTACTTTTCTCTCTCAGGATTTACATTCATGAAAAGGTTACTGAGGCATGTGTTGTCATTTTCAGTTGTAGCCGTGTTAAACGCTGAAGCTATCGACCTCCATTTTCCGGACTTGGGAGGAAGCCAACCTCTTCAGGAGAGAATCTTGCCCAGAGCTTCAGGCCTGGCAGCCTTCAAGAAGCCACATTCTGATCCTCCGATGGGAAGCTTTGAGATATTGTTAACTTGACAGCACAAGTTTAGGTCAGGGGGTCCATTTCGCTTCAAAGCTCCCAGATATTTTCCCCTCTTTCCCAGCACTTCGTTTTGGGGGGAATCGTGTGTGTAAAAACAATGACAGGCTTTCATCCCTTTCTTTCCATTGCTTAAATTCTCTCATGACCACCTCCGATACAGATCGCACCCTCGCATTCTTTGCTACTGTGGGAATGGAGACTGGAAAGAAAAAAATAAGTAAAATGATAGGTGAATGACTCTCATCTCTCTTCTCCCTCGGGAGCTTAAAGAGGCTCTTCTTCAAATGCACACCTGGTCTTAAGGAAACACAGTAGGAATCCATAATGTGTCCCCATTTCCCTTAGGATACCTCCCACCCCCGACTTTGCGTGACCTTTAAGGCCTAACCATGACCTGGTCTCTGGGCAGAAACACCCCTCTCTCTCTGAATGCCGCACTCCTGCCCCACAGTGCCGTCACTTCTTTTCCTTTGCTTTGGTGCCTCAGCTCAGAATGTCTCCTCCTCACACTCCACCTGCTTTGACCTGTTTCAGGCGGATGCAACTTCCAAGGCTCAAATGTCACCTTTATCAGGAAACTTTCCCCTCTCATCCCCAGTCAGAAGTTCTCCTCAGTGGGCTTTGGGTTTACCCCTGTTAGAATCCCTTTGTAGCACGTGATGTGTAAGTCCATCTCCCCCATCAGACAGCAGGCTTCTTGAAAACAAGAACCTTCTTTTTTATGTCCAGCCCTACACATGGGGTATGTGTTCAGTAAACGTTTGTTGGGTCGAACTGCATTTTCTACAGCTGGCGATGTTCTGAGTTCCCAGGATCAGGATTTCCCATCACAATACCAGAGAAAAGCTCGGCTCTGTGCATTGCAACAGGGAACTGGTGAATATGACCCCAGCAGCCCGGGTACCTAGCTTGTGCGCCTCTTGGCCAGTTGCCAGCATTTCAAACATCCTATCTGCCAAAATGGGGGTAGTAGGTATAGTTCAAGGAATAAAATGAATGAGGCAGACAGCCCCAGACATTCCAGCTGTCCCAGTGGCAATGAATAAAAATATACCTCCGTACCTACTGATTTTTCACCCCTGAATTTTCCCAAGGTGAGCCTCATGGTCTATCCCCAAGCTTTTTCTCAGAATACCTGTGGTAGGTTGAGGCAAGCACTGTATCCAACCTGCCTTTCTTAATCTCTCGAATTTCACGACATTGTAATAAAACTTTTTAACACATGGAGGGTAACATTACTGCCTCCTGAAACAACAGCTTTTTCTTGGGCGAAATGTTTCAGCTTAATGAAAGTGCCATACCCAGCACATAAAATAAAAGATGGCCTATACTGGTCTGAAACAATAGGGAGTATATCAATTTAAGTAGTACATCAACATGTTTTGAAGAAAGTAGTAAAGAACCTTCATGCCAGATTCTAGTGGGTTATTTAATGGTTAACAAAGGAAAGGAAATATATTCTATCCCTACTGACACCAGGCCAAGTGAGGGTTCATTTCCCAGCCCCTTCTTCCTATGAATGAGAAAACAAGGTATCAAATTTGAATTCATTTAAGATTCCACCCAATTTAAGACTGATTTCACCCACAGCAGGGAAAATATACTGACTTCATGGAAAAGGGAATTTCAAAGCATTTTAGTGCACTATTCGATACAGTGTTTTAAATTTAAGTTCATTGAAACAGTTTTCTGTCTTATTCTATGAATTTTTTTATCAGAAACATTTTTTTCCCATAGCCAATAGTGCTGAAGAATACTTTGTTTTCATTGTTTTGCCTGGCTATAGTTGTGTTTTACCTTGTTGAGATACAGTCTGTTTTTCTGAAGAATCAGTAACATAAATAGCACCTTAAATATTAAGAAACTAATTCTGGATGTGTAATTCTGCACTTGTTTTTGGCCAAGAAAGATATCTGAAAACCTAATTTTTATGTTTTAACACGGAGGGAGAACAGCCGTAAGTCCTTAATGAAAACAAACAGACAGACAGAATCTCAACAGAGCTATGTTACAGACCTGGTCTGAAGTAGGAACTTAGTAGAAGTGCAAACATTTCTATTTAAAGTAGCACTTGGTGCCTCAAACACCATCATTCAGATACCAAGTGATTTTAAGAAATAAATATGCAACACCCATTTTAAACCAGACATCTAGTATTTTCTCTTGGAAGGAGGGTGGTGATGGGGGGAAGACAGGAAATAGAAACATCTCTCTGGTACATATCAGTGCTTTCATGACCTTTGGGGAGTAGAGACCCCACATTCACACACACACACACACACACACTCACAATCTTGGGTAACTAATCACAATTGCACACGAAGAAACCCAATATGAATACATCCATATCCTATTATTTATTGGTATCCTCTATGCCAAGGGAAAATTTGAGATCTTGGTGTACTTAGGATTCTCCTGTGAACTATCTAGAAGCATTGGAAATTACCAAGCTTCCTGAAATAGAAAGTACTCTGACAAAACTGCTTCAATTCAGAAGAAAACAACTATGAAAAAGACCTAATGACAGTCAGAATAGGAGAGCCGTTAATGGGGAAAGAATGCTAAGAACACAGAGAAACGTAATGAGGATATTCATACCGGTCCCATTCGGAGGCTCTACCACAGCCACCAAAGTGACCACAGTTGAGTTTCTTATACTCAGGTTTTCAGTTGGGCAGAAAGATTTATGTCTGTTGTCCTCAATCTTTTCGATATGGGGGAATGTTTGGCACTCTGTCTGCTTCCAGCACTTACGTCCTCTACCCTACACTCCCAGTGCCTGTATTCTAATTTTCTGACATACATTGAAAAGTTCATTTAAATATTGCCTGCATATTTTCATGGCATATCTAGCTATCAGTACCTTAATTAAAAAGCAAAGCAAATTTAAATGAACTTTGCACAGAAGAAAAAAAATAATTTGGAAAAAGATTATGACTCAAGTATCAATTAATTTGTTTAGTACGTGGAATTTGGATGTTACGGCTGCCACAGAGGGTTAGTCAGGATGAACTAGAGTTCCCATCTGTGAATTAGAAAGTCTTTTGACAGTGCGTAAGAGATTTCACTACTCCCAGTAGTGAGTGTTCTCAGAGTCAATAATTTCCACCAGTGCTCGATAATGATCATTTAAAAGCATTAGCTCATATGATCAATACACCTTGCAGTTCAGGTCATGGTTTGACAGGAAAGTGAAGTTCGAAGTTCTAGTCCTTGAATTTCAAGGTGGGGCGGGGGTGGGGGCTGGGGGTGCGATGAGAAGAGGCCCTTTGAACCTCAGGGATTGTAAGTGGCTATGTGTATATGTTCTAAGGGATAGCATCAGTATCTGGGTCCATGTTAAGCCAGCACAGTTCAGTTTCGAGAGGGTGGCAGTGGAGAAGGAACGAGAGAGAATTCTCTGTAGAAAGGACGTGAGCAGCTGTTGCCTTTTGTGTGCATAGCTCCTGTGAAACCGCCACACATTAAGTTCAGCTCATCTCCGACGGGGTGTTTTGTTCTTCCCTTTCCTGTATCCATTTGGACCTCTTGGAGGAGGCATTAAGTACAGTGTTGATCCCAAACATCGGAAGTCAGGATCTTACCACCAAACCTAGAAATATGATCTAAAATAGAAAGCTAATGGCTTACAATGAATTTTTTCCAAGGTCTGAGCTGTGCTTCTAAAATTGAAGGTGCATTCAAAAACCCTAGAGCCCTTTTAAAAATGCGTTTCCTGATATGCACTTGGGTCTGGGGTGGAACCTCAGAGTTTTCATTTCCAGTAAGCTCCCAGGTCATGGGTATGCTCTGGTCAGAGGGTGCACTTTGAGTAGCAAAACCCAGAAATACATCAAAGATCAGTCCACGTGATAGGAAATTATCCGCTCTTGTAAGCTGGTACGAGCCATCCAGACAGCGGTGGTACAGCTCCTTCCGGAAAGGGTCTGGGTTGATGAGCCTGTCTGTGTGCTGAGCACTTCTTTAGGGAGGACCAGAGAAAATTCATCACCACTGGGGACCACTCTGCAAGCCCTTGCTTCCATGTTTCAGGAGGGGATGTTCTCTCACTTTCTGTATCGTGCTTGTTAGAGAATCACATGACAGGAAGAGGCAGAGCGGGAGAGGAGGACATTGGTGCTCAGCACTCTCAGTGCTGATCCTCGTTGCCGGTGTTTGGCAGGGGAATTTCCTCTTGGATTTGGAGGTGCCCTTCTCCAAAAGATAACATATTATTAAAGTGTGTGTGTGCATATGTATGTCTGTACACAGTCGATATATTATTACTATACATATATATTAGTTTAAATGTGTGTGTACACATACATAGTTAATAATGAAAACTCAGGCATTTTAACTGTATATTTAAGCCCACCCTGTTAAAAATTAAAGGCAAATGACGGTAACTAAGCTTACAGTGTTATGTATCTTACTAAGTCTCGTAATCTCTAAATTTTTATCGTTTCGTTCATGTGAGCTCTTGACTGTAGATGGCTAAGTGGACTAGGAATGCTAACCGAGGTCAGGGACTGAAATTCATGGTACCTCCCTGCCGCCCTTTCAACCAGACCAGACTCATTTTTAGCTTTGAAAATTGCGGTTGAAAAGCAGTAATATGAACTATTAGTATTTCCTACCATGGACAGCATTGCGAGGAAGCATTTTAAGCAACACGTACATTTCTCCTGTGTTCATGTGTTTATTCAGCAACCCTTCACCATCCCCTTAATGTGTGTAAGGCATTGTCTGGCTGCTGTCGGGAAAGCAAAATGAAAAACACAAACCCTTGTCCCCTGGAAAAAGCCTGGAAACCGTACAGCTGTCGGAAAGAAGCTGCAGGGGCGCTGAAAACACCATGATAAACTTGAAAAGAAGATGCGCTATACAGCGCGTTGGGTCATGAGCCTCGGCGGAGGAGTCTCATGTCATCTCCTGGGGTCTAATTGGCAGGGGACAGTGGTGACACATGCTGGGTGTTCCAGATGTGCGATTTAAATTCAGTATGTGATGCTGTTAGATGAGTGCTGCTGGATTTCTCTCTGTATTGAGTCCTAATTTTTAAAAGCTGTGCCTGATTATTTTATTTTATTTTTTGTGTGTGTATTTTATTGATTATGCTATTACAGTTGTCTCATTTTTTTCTCCCCTCTATCCCCTCCTCCCTACATGCCATCCCATCATCCCCACATCAACATTTTCCCGCCACCACTTTCCCGGGCCCCACCCCTCCCCACCCCCCACCCTCAGTCCTTCCCCCATTTGGCTTTGCCTGTGGGTTCTTTATGCATGTTCCTTGATGACGCTTCCCCTGCTTTTCCCCTGTGTGCCTGATTATTTTAGTGTGCGCAGCTGTTTCTCACCGTGGCAGCCAGTGGGAGGCGGTCTGGCACACCCATGAATCGATAGAATGTGGGCCGCAGAAGCAGGGGCCCAGGTTCAAGTTCTGGCCTGACCGTTTGCGAGCAGCCATGCTGTGGGCAAGTTACTTAACCTCACTGAGCTCTCACTCAGCTATAAAAATGCAACTGGTAATAGTATCTACTCCAAAGGGTTACTGTGAGGATTGGAGACATGTGTAAGACCTGTGTGTAAAGTGCCTGGCACATAAGATGTATGGTTCCTTCATTTTAAGTAACTGCCTTTGGCAGGATTTAATATCCACAGGATCCTTTACAGCAGAGATACTTCATTTTAACCCGAGCCTTAGCCTCCGTTAATTCTCCAGTGTTGGGCAGAAACGCCCTCATTGGGAGTGGCACCCAGCATCACCTCACAGACCCAGGAGGTGTTTGGGGTCCCTTGCATGCAGATAGTGGGAACCTTGTTTAGCATGAAAGTCCTGGGGTCTGGAAGAGAGTAAGACAAGGGTATCTCTGCTAAGGAGAAGCTCTGCCCAAACTGAAGTGTGGCTCATGAGCTAGAACTTGTCATTATACTGTCTGGCAAGTGTCCAAGTCATTCTCTTGGGAACGGAGGTGGGGGTGGGGGCGGTCAAAGGGTGGAGTTCAGGGAGGGTTTGAATTTGGATCAGGGGCTGCAAAGGAAAGTATTTGCTTTACTGAATTAGGGCTACAGTCAACTGTGTTGGGGCACATACATGCAACAAGTCTTGAACAAACAAGAGCGTTTTTAAAAAATCGTATAAAAAAATAGACAACAGAATTTTAGCATGACAGCGGAGGTTCAGATGCCAAAAGGCTACCTTGAATGGCATTTTTGCTTTATTAGTGTGTTGTTAACAGCATTGAACTTGGTCAAGAATTCATACTGGAAAACGTATTAACTAGTACCTCCGCCGCTGTCTCTGGGCACGTCAGAGTGTGAGACGGTGTTGTCCTACGGAGGCTTGCCCTTTGAGGTCTCGGGCCCACTTCTGCAAACGGTAACTTTATTTATTTTTTTTTAATGAACCGAGTATATTTTTTAGTGTGTGGCAGTAGTCATTCAGTAATGAAGAGTGTATGTTTGTGTGTGGTTTGTCTGCTTCTTGCACCCCAACATCCTCCAGCTGTGGGCCTCGGCCTTCTCCGTATGTAAAGGCAGCAAACGAAACCAAAAGCCCTGGGAAAAGGGTAAAGAGAGCCACAGAAAGGAATGTCGCCTTTTGTGAAAAAGCCCGCCACTGGCTGAATTTTAAAGAAAAGTTGATGGATCTTTTTCTCCTGACTATATTAATAGAACAAAGCGCTGGTCCTTGGGCGGAGGGGTCCTTCTCTGTGTTGGAAATAAATTTCAGTTTGTGCTGGGGCTCCTACCACAAGATCAGACATTTACATCTGATTCTAAGAAATGTTAGGTTATGGGAAAAAGAATAAAGCAAACATCTGTCTTACAGGTTAGCCTTTAAATTATACTGTTTTTACTTGGTCATGGGACACCCGGCTTTTAACTCACTGGTGAAGTCTGCAAGGCTGGGTTTTTGCATCTATTTTTATCCCATCTCCTCTGCCCCGGGTTCAGAATGAGGTTGCTGGTTTCCTCACAGAGCTCCTAGCCATGCTCAGCCCTGACCCGGGGAGTTGGCGAGTTGGATCAGCTCTTCCTTGACTGGGGACAGGGAAGGTGCCGTGGGGAGGGATCCAGGGAGGATCATTCAGGGGAAGGCGACAGCAGCTGGTGGGGAGGCTGGACTTGCACCAAACCGAGTGTCAGTGCAGAGTGAGCCTCGGAAAACAGCAGCTGCCCCTGTGCCCACAGCACAGGGCAGACCAGGGAGGCCAGGCAGGGCGGTGTCTCTGAGACAGAGCAGGACAAGGACGCGCACAGCGGGACACCGACTCTTAGCTGGCTCTCCACGTCAGCATGAGCAGTGATCAGGGTACTGGGCCATTGGCACATCAGCCTATCAGAATTCATGAGAGGTTCTTTCTCAAGTGAAATTCTAAAGAGTTAAAGGATGAATTTGGACAGTGATGGAATGGATGACATCATCAGTCAAGAATCCCCATTGGATATGGAGGGGAATTATAAAAAGGTAAGGGGGGAGAGTTCTTTTGTTTGTGAACAGTTGGACCATTTTTCTAACTGGGAGAAAGATCACCCTTGAGAAGTCGCCAAATTCCACACTCAGTGGCCATTGCCATAGTATATTCAGGAAAACTGAAATGCACAGAATTGAATACATTAAGCTGGGAGAGTCCTTCTTTCTGCTTTTCCCAGCTTGTATTCATTAGTATATTTTAGCAGTAACTGGAATACACATGTTGTTTTTCTGAGGTTGAAAAATTCTATTATACATTTAGTTGCTAGGCAGGCTTTTTATGTAAAGGAAGAATTTTTGAAATTATTGACGTGTTAACAGTTCACCTGCAATGAAAAATTACTAGAATGTTTATCTTTCTAATTTTGACTTTTTTAACCATGAAAAATACCAAGGTTTACTGAGAGAAGTGTGGGGTTTTAAAACACTGATACAGTGTTTACTAATTCCTTGCTTGCCTTTTCTTTTGAAAGTCAGTAAATATATTTTTGGAATGTTTTATATGGTAATTGTCTGGTAATAGGAGGCTCAAGTAAAAATAGCTCCAGTTATATGGGTGAGGTCATGAAATTAAACTACAAGTATATACTTGTCTGTCCATGGAAGGCTAAACACATACTATGTCCTTCCCCCTTACTGTTTTCCATAAGTCAAATGTAGGTCGCAGCACAGCTCAGGATGAAAAATCAGGGCCCTTCTACCTGTCATGGACCTGAAAAGCAAAACCGCTTTTGCTTCAGAGGCAAATATCAGTTATCACAGACTCCTAAAACAGTAAAACTTGCTGCCAAATTTGTAACTTGATCAAATGTGTCACTAACTTTTTTCTCCCAGAGATACAGAAAGAAGCTTCTATGCTGATAGATTCTTACATAGAATAATGTGAAATATGGCACTTTGTATCTTACATGCATAATCGCGTGTGCATATAGGGGCTGTTTTAAGTATATACTGTATTTCTCAGAACAGTCCACAATAATTTATGTTCCTTCTCCAGAAATTGAAGTTTAAACATGTAAAAGAGATTTAAACAACCTGCCACGTTGCCCTGCATGCGTTTTGTCCCTTATGATCCCCAAAGAGGGCATGAGTACCCGAGGTGATAAGTACACAGAGCCCTGAAACCCTGACACCTCTCAGCTGCCCCCTCCTCCCGGAAGTGGGCGTGCCAAAGACACTTGGGACACTCAGCAATCAGAGCAGGCCACTCACCCAACCCAGAAGAGCAAGCGCACAGTTCTCCCGGCTATGTTCCATGCCAAAAGGCAGGTCCCACCATTTCTCAGGTAGAAAAGTGTAGGTCAGTTTGCACTTAGGAAAAACAAAAGACATACCACTTCTTATGCAATAACGATAAAGCAGTGACCACTGTAGATTTATACTACTCAGAACCCGCGGAAGCCCAGATGCCTGGAATGAGCGAGCGATGATATGCGGCAACCTGATACAGCACTGACTAAAGCCGCGAACTTGAAAGGCTCCAGTAGCTTTAAAACATCAACAACAACAGTACAGAGTTGCATTGTGTAACCCATTATCTAAGGCAGTGGAATGTGATTTCAGGAGACACAGTGTCTGATAGGTCAGTACAAAAGACCACTAGATGAGACTTCCAGATGACTAGGGTGCCAGGGGTCACTTTATATTGTTCAGGACCCTAAACATGAGAGTTGTTCTCTTGTTGCTCCAGCTTTTTAACTGCCTTTCTCAGGCAAATGCTTTCAAATTTATGTATATCATGTGTATTGTGAGGGCTTCATTCTGCTAAAAAAAAGTACTGGTCATAATTTCATTAAGAACGTCTAGTGAGTCAGGGCAACATATGCTTTCTTTAAAATACAAAGGACAGGAAGAGAATTACCTAGTATAAAAATCACTGTTCCTAATTAGAATCCTCTTTTTCTAAGTTTTCTCCTCAACTGTTTTTATTTCACTGTCTGGTTGACTAAATAGAAAATTAAGTGAGATGCCATAAAGCAGTGGTCTGCGGGCTCTTTTGACCTTGTACCCATCTGTATAATGTTTTCGAGCCCATGCCTCTAATATGCATATATTATATTCATAAGTTTCATGCACATATTACTGTAAAAATACGTATGCATAAAAGATACACAAATAGACATTTTTAAATAAATGTTTAAAATACAAAGAGTTTTGACCATTTCTTCTTTCACCTCCTCTAACTATGAGGTCAGCCGTCAAACACGATAGGAAAATTGGTACACCCCTGCCTAGATATGGCAGAATTCCCTATACCAGTTGTACTAATAAATACCACATGCGTAGAGGGATGATTTTACAAGGTTGTTATAAAGTCAGGCAAATAGCCTTCAGGGGGGAAAGGCCACTTTCCAATAACGAAAATTAGATTCCACCCGGGCAGAGGAAGGAAGAGTGTGCATCTGTTCCTGCTCCTTGGGGAAGGCCCTGATGGTTTCAAGAAAGACGTCTCATTAAGGACCTCTGGTTAATTCAGTAGTTGTAAAACTGCACTCAACAGAGCACAGATCTTAGTATTTAGGAAGGAAAGCCTGCACCTTGGCAGAATCCAAGCTGAGTATGTTCGGTCTTGGTGCCTGGCCTTGCTCTGAGCAGCCTCTGACTTTCTGGTAAAGACGCACATCATTCACCTGATTGTCTTTAGGACCAAGCACCGAGCAAGCAAGCCAATGTCCTGATCCCTCCAGCCATCACTCACTGAGAACCCTCCCGTATCCTGGCATTGTGGGCAGGGCCAGGGAAGGGAGGCTGGGCTTCCCTCAAGGAGCTTACAGTCTGAATGAGAGTGGGCGCACAGACAAATAAAAGCTGATGTGGATGATGCTGCCTGGAAAAATGTTCAGATAACTCATGCGAACCTAAAACACATGCGACCTGTGTCTTCTCGGAGCCTGGAAAGACCCAGATTTCACTGGCGGAGAGAGAGAGAGAGGAACAGGAACATTTAACACAGAATTTGGCAGAAGGCTGGCTCCCACTCTGTCCTGGAGCAGAACAAACCCAGGGAAGAGGGTCTTGCTCTCTGTTCCCAAGCTGCTCCTCGCAGAGACGGGCGGTGTGTGGTCGAGGACGGGAAGGCTGGCTTGCTTGCCTTGCTTTGTTCCTCTGAGGTGCTGTCACCAGTGTCGTGCATCCAATTATAGTGAAAGATTAGGGAGGAGCCCGCGAAAAAAAATGAAAAGGCTGGAAGGAACAATATTTAAAGTGAAGCCACAGCTGCGCCTCATGTTTTTTTTAAAAGGTGAATGGGAATGACTGCTTGAGATAAACTGCAATAAACAGGAACACAGAATGCCAGCTGCCATTCCAGACAAGAGCTCTGCCCTCCCCACTCAATTACCGAGGAAAAGCAGCCGTCGACCTCCATTAACCCTCACGTCTTCCTGTCTGTAGGGCTGGATGCGCTGGAAGGACTCTGTTAAGTTACTGAACCCTGGAGCCCAGCCCCACTTCGGCCACCTGGGTACAATGTCTTCTGCCTGCTGAGCCAGGGACCCCTTTTCTTCCAAGGGAGGAGTTGACCTGGCTGGTCTTAGATGACAGAAATGTGAGGCCTGGGCTCCTGCTCGAGGGTCCTTCCCATCATATCACCCTGCTGGTGCCCCTCAGTTCACAAGCATGGTCAAGGAATGGGTGGTTCCATGTAACTGGGTTTTCTGGGTATACGGTATGTGAGTTATAGCTCAATAAAAGAAAGTAAACCACACACATACTAAAAATGTATGTGCTTTATTTTTCAATTAAAATATAATTCATACATCGTAATATATGAGATACAATTCACATACCATAAAATTCACCATTTCAAATTTTGATGGGTTTTAGTATATTTATAAGGTTGTGCAAATTGCTTCTATCTAATTCCGGGATATTTTCATCACCCCCAAAGAAACACTGTACCTGCAATTACTCCCTATTCTCCCCTCTCTGTACAGTCATTAATCTGTTTTCTGTCTTTATGGATTTGCCGGTTCTGGATATTTCTGGCTCTCTAGTCCCTTCTCCGCTCTTCTCACCAGCTTACCCCACCCATTATTAACAGCCACCATTTAATAAGCTTCTCTCTGGGCCAGGTACCATGGCAACTATTGTGTATATAGCATTTCATTTAATCCTTAATACAACCTAAAAGATAGGTAGTATTACCCTGTCTTTTCCAGAAAAAGAAACTGGGGCTTAAGGAGTTTCTGTAACTTGCACTAGGAAGTGTCTGAGTCAGGATGTGAACTTGGGTCTCCCTGAGGCCAATTTCCGTGCCCCGGCCTCCCGCTCTCCTTTCTGGTTCCATGCCTACATCCAGCTCTCCCAGATCCTGTGATCACCCTGACATGGGAAACTGGGGACACCAGCTTCTGGCAGCTGACTGGGGTTTGGCTGTTTCATAGCCACGCAGGAGGCATTTTTAGACTGCTGTGCTCTGACAGTGACACTGAATGACTGCGATGGTTTTGCAGCCCTCTAAAATGGCACCTGTTAAAAATAGAGCTCCCAGATGAGAAAGTAGTCTCCGTAAGGAGTCATTTGAGAACCAGAAAGAGCCCAGGGTGCTCCTCGCAGTTCATGTTTTGGACATGCTGCTCGTAAGGAAGAAAAACTTTAGCTTTCACCGGCGTCCCTTTAGGATCGAAGGTTGCAACACTTCCACTACAGTCGTCATCTTTGTGGATTGCACCTGGGGCTCCTTTCCCTTCACCAAGTTCCCATTCAGCCAGTAAATGGCTGTGGAAACTTCAGCCCTAGATCAGATGTGTGTTAAATACCTTTGCTCTGGTCCTTAACAATTAGAGTATTCAAGTCTTAGGGGCTCTGTACAACAACATTTCTATCTGCCTGCCTCTTTTTATGTTGTCCCTGTAGCATGAGGACAGGGATTGCAGTCAATAGGCAAAACCATCCTCAGGGATAACGAGGGATTGTAAGCCAACCTCTCCATTTTCTGGACTGGCATCCCAATACTTTTGATGTCGGCCAGTTCTCAGGTAAAACACGTCCTAGAATCTTTTCCCTTGGGCGCTTCTCCTGGACTTTAGGTGTCCAAGGCCAGGTCTCCCATAAACACTGTTGCTAAGCAAGACAAACCCAGTTGCAGCATTGCTCAACAGTCCGGCCCAGTGTTTAGCCCAGAGGACTTGATTAGGCACGTTGGTTCAAGGATGCAAAGTTAAAAGATTTGAACAGCCTTTCAGAAAACGTTTCCGGACTATTTAGTGTGTCTAAAATGGAAAAACGTCAGAAATGCAAACGGAAAAGAAGGTGTCCAGACTTAATATCCATTCAGTGATAGAATGGGAAGATTCTAGTTTGTTTAACTTATATGTCCACTAATAATCAAAAGCTTCCCGGGAGATAAAAATAAGATGCAAGAACTTGAAAATAATCAGCACAGTGCAAATAATTATACATGTGCCATCCAAAAGCACACGATTTATTTTCTTACTGTTTTTATATTTTGATCTTGTGACAAACCCATGGTTGTTTCAGTGAGAAAATAATTAGAAAGTACCACCAGTATATTTGGGTTTTCCTTTTGAGTTTTTGTTTTAAAGAAAATTAAGAAAATTTGCCTGATGAACAAATAAGTTGTGCACCTCTGGTCCAGTGTTTAAAAGGACTCCACACCGGAGCGCTGCCTCTAAGTGTTAGAGGAAAGCTGCCTTTCTTACAAGCTGTGGAGAGAAGTAAGAGTGACTGCCACTTTCCCAAGGAAGAGCACTTTTCCGCGGGGAGCTCGGAATCCCAGTTGCATTCCCAGGCGGATGCCGCTAAGGGCGATGCTGCCAGATATCACTAGGCAATAGATTGCACTGAAGTCAGGGGATCATTAATTGCTTCAAAACAGGCATCCTGGCAAAGCCGTGGCAGAGGCCGGACGGCTGCAAATGAGGTCCACCTGGATGCAGAGGCTGGCCATTCCGCATGGAGCAGATTCGTGCTCAGTTAAAGAAGAACCCACTCTGCTTTGTCCAGCCACTTGATCTGTCCAGCTGGTCCAAGCCTGGGTTCGCCAAGTGTCTGAACAAGCAGCACCTGGGGACTTGTTCAAAATGCAGTGTCTCAGCCCCGCCCCAGACCTTCCTTCCGAATTAGAAAAATACAGGGTCCCGCAGAAGTAACACCTGCTTGAGTGTGGTTGATAGGGTAATAATATGGGTGTAATAATTTAGTTTTAATTTGAACATTTCACCTACAATGTCATATGGTGTGCTTGAGTGTGATATTGTTATGTTGCAAAATTTCATGCTTATAATTTTGTAAGACAAGATTTTGTAATAAAAAAAAGGGGGCATTATTTGTGCTGGACTCTGTAGTTTATGTTTGTACAAGCCCTCCAATGATTTTCCTGAAAAATCAAGTTTGAGAACTACTGGTTTAAAAAATGTGTGACACAGAGAGCGCCACTTGGTGTCTGTGTCCACCTGTGCAGTTCTCCACTTGGCACCCCTGCGTCACAGCAGCCTCCTGGCTCCCAGAGTTCCTGCATGAGCTGCGGGAGGCTGGGATATTCGCCAGCCTCTGGAACAATGCACCCCAGTCCTTAAGAAGATTTTCCTCAATGGGACATCATTCCCCATTGGTGGAAAGTCTTGCCCCTGGTCATTCATATGCACCCTGATGTGTGAGAAGCACTAACCAGGTAACAATTTAGCAGTGCAGAAAGGAGCGTGCCAGAAGTAGTATCTCCCAGGATTAGTGATGAACTGAGCACTGAGACAGTTAGCATTATAAAGCAAGTACATCCAATAACCAGTAAAAGTAAGAAACGAACGGAGCTGGGGAGGAGGGGAAGATTAACCCAGGGAAGAGATGGGAGCCAGGAAATTGAGGGGAAACGGTTTCCTTTCTCCTATTGCCCTTCCCCACGCCGAATCCCGTCCGGGCCCAGAGCATCATCGCCCCAAAGCTCACCTCTGCCTTTGGTTCCACAGCACTTCTGTTCCAGGTGCATCCCTCGGAACCCTGATTCTCTAGGCCGAACTTCTTTACACATCTTTCTCCATGGGGGAGTTTAAGGGTCCCCTTCCTCCTCGTCAGACAGGCCCTTTCCGGCTGCCTGGGTTTCATCACCGGTGCAGCCGCCGAAAGGAAGCAGCTGTTGGCAGTGTCCTACGCACCAGCTGGCTTCAGGTTTAGGTTTAAGATGTTATTTCCTGAAGTACATTCCTAAGAACCCTAGCGGCCCCGCAGCTGTCTCCACAAAAATACAGTTTGTCAATTAAATAAATCGTAGAATGCAGAAGACCCTCAATATTCTGCTTATAAATTTATGTGCAGATTAGCATGCGAAGGATGAGGTGGCCCTGCCACAGACACCAGAGTCACCATAGTGCTGCTGGAAAGGTGAACTGGGCCAGAGGGACGAAGGCAGGACCAGAGGAGGGGACTTGGGAACAGAATCACTGTGGAGGGGACGGGTACACACCACGTCCTGAAGAAAGTGGAAGGGACTTGGGGACATACTAGATTTGGAGATGGACAATATCCACCCAAGCAGAGCCTTCTGCTTTTGTTTTTTTACCTAACGGCTCTCTGTTCTTGTCAGGTTTGGGGAATTGCAGCAGAAGAATGATGACGTGGGAAAGACTGAGCACCGCGCTGGGGCCCGAATGTGCTCCTCAGTCTGTGTTCTGAGATAGTGGCTCACAAAGCGCCCTCGAAAGACATTGTGAGCATTATCTGCCTGGGCACAGGGGGTGGCACTAGGGAATTTAGCGACAGGTGAAGACAAAAACTGCCAGTGGGTGGACAATGGTGAGTTTCTAAGCACATATTTGTCTCACCTTGGTCTCCAATAGCTTTTCTGTCTCGTAGTGATGAGCCACTCTTCCTCAGTGGCCCTTTTGCCGGCAATATCAATTTTAGATGTTTTACTTTTGTTTTATGAGGGTATTTCCCAAGGCTATTTTAGGAGACAACGGGGCTCCAGTTGTCATAAACACAGCCAAACAGTGTAATTTTGGGTCAGCCTCTCCTTTTCTGGCATACGTCACTGTTCCTCACCCTGGGACATCTTTGTGCTTTGGGATTTGAAGGACATAATTGCCCTTCAGGTTCCAAATGCACTCTTTCAACTCCACCCCAGACCTTCCTTCCAAATCAGGAAAAAAAAACTTTGAAACCACATACACACATACACTTTATGCATACGGGCAACCAAAAGGTAATTAGGTTTCAACCAGTGAATTTTAAGAGAAAAACTGTTTACTGGTCAGTTGAATCATAACCACCTGAAAGGTTGGGGAGTCACATTTTTCCAAAAGGAAGATGGAGCAGTGGCGTCCAGGAGAGCAGCCCCAATGAGAAGGTGTTTGCACTATGAGTATCTGTGGTTATGAAGAGGCTGTGGCGTAGGCATTGTGGTCCAGGGTGGTCTCCTCTCCTGAGGAAGCATCACATCCATCTCAGGACAGACATAGACCCCTAACTCTTTAAGTCTCGCATTATATCCTCAACATGGTATCCATCATTATTAACCTGGATCTCAGTCATCGGTGTGGGAGAGCAGAAAGATCTAGCACCAGAAAGATGGGCTTGAGTCCTAGGTCTTCTCTATCGGTAGGGTAACCTCCCATCAGGCTCCATTTCTTCACCTTCAAAGCAGGAATTATTGGAGATGAGCCATAATAGTCACCATTTATGGTAGTTTTGCGTTAGCCGGGACCAGGTACTGCTGCCAAGGAACATCTGTAAATTCCCTCATGTAATCCTCCAATATCAGGTGAGATCCTTTACCTCTGGAATGGGCAGGGCTTTCCAAGCACAAACAAGCACAAAGCCATCAAAGATGCGACAGAGGAAGCAAGCAGTAGGCTTAAAACTACATCATACTTTGACTTAAAACTCAAAAGGACTAATACCCTTGATATAAAATTTTCAAAACTCTCAGACCTTTATAGAAAAATAAGCAAAGCTGGGAGTAGGTAAATTCAGAAAAAAGCAGGTACCAGTAACTAAAAAATATTTAAATACTGAATCTCACTGGTAAATAAATAAAAAGAAAATACTTTTTTTGGCAATCAAATTTAAAACAACAACAGTTTTTTTAAGTGAAAATGCTGAGTGTTATATAGGGAAAGCTGTACCCTCTCTGTCACTGGAGGGCATGTAAATTGGAGTGGCTTTCTGTAGAGCAGTGTGACAGACCATGTCTGCGTCCGGAGCTCAACAAATGTGCACACCCAGCTGATCTGGTAACTCCCCTTCCAGAACTTTCCCTGAGGAAGGGATCAGACATGTGGGCAGGGATGTATGTAAAAATGCTAACGTATGTTGTTTTCAATTGGATGCAACCTAAATGGCTAACATAGGATAGAGTGAGAGTCCTTAGAAGTTGTTCTTAAAGAATTTTAATTGAGAGAGGGAAATTCTCAAGATACAGTAAATAATATGATCTCAGTTTTATAATAAGAAAAAAATGCACACATAAGATTAATAACTAGAAAGAAATATACCAGAATGTTAGCAGTGACCTGTGTCTAAGTGGTGGGGCCGTGGGTCACATTTATATTCTTTATACTTTTCTTGATTTGTTCAGTGATACCCAGAGAAGGAGGGAAGGGGAAAGGTTGTACATTATGTCACCATCCTCTTTAAACTGTTAATGAAGTAGTTCCGTTTAAAGAATTATAATTAACGTATAGAATCATCTTTAAGACCTCCTCCAATGTCTGTAGCCCTAGTGTGCCAAGTAAATCAGAAAAGATGGACATGGAATCAAGGGTGTGGTCACACTTTCACACCAGGGATCATGGTTTCCTTGAAATAAGACCTCTGCCAGACCCCAGGCGAGGATTGGACACCGCCATGTCGTTGAACATATGTCATTAACCCGCCGGGCGCTGTCCGCCGGTTTTTTATTTGGGTGTTCAGTTCCATGCAGCAGTTTCCTGACTAGAGGACGCTGAGGGAAAGTCTCTTCTCTCTCTTCTGTGGATTGAGAAATAGGTTCACTGACTACATTCAGTCTGCATGACAGATTTTGGGGATTTTGAAATGCATTTATTTTAAATAAAGGTATCAAGTGATACAGTTCTGTTTTGGCAAGACCATCCCAAGTGCCAGCCCTGCCTTATTTGGAAGAGTGGGTTTCTTTACTTAAGGCTCCCAGTGGTGCAGTTAAAAGTGCTTAATGAAATTAAAGGCATTCTTGCTTCCCTTTACAACCTCATGGTTACTTTCTCAGGGCTCAGCGCTGTGCAGGCCCAGTGAACAGGCTGAAACCGGCATCACATCTGTAACTGTAAAAGCAGTCTTTCACTTTGCAGCTACATTATAGACTACAGTAGGGTTCCCAGGCCCGATTCCAACGTGAGAGAATCTCCCCAAACACACACATCAACAAAAAGTTCCAGACACCAGCAGAGGGTCCAAGAACTCAACTCAGTTCTGACACTGTGTGCCCAGAGATAGCATCAGATTATACAGGTCAAGGGTTCTGTCCTACAAGACTGTGCTTGTGCTCACGCACTCTCTCTCTCTCTCTCTCCCCCGCCCCCTCTCTCTCACACACACACACGCACGCACACACACACACACACACACACCCTGATGCCAGTTGCAAGCCCAGGATCTTACCAGGGCTTGTCAGCAGGCAGCTATTGACTGACAGTTCCAATGACCCCCTCCAACTCAGAATGCCAGTTGAAAGGCCAGGTTGTTAACCAACTGGCTCTGAAACAAATGTTCCCACAACCCCCCCACCCCTTGGGTTCAATTAATGTGCTAGAAAGGCTCACAGGACTCAGAGAGACATGCTGGTTACTGGAACACGGGCTTACTGGAAGAGAATGACTCAGGAACAGCCAGATGAAGAAACATAGGGCAAGGGGCACAGAGCGTCAGCACCCTTCCAGGTGCCCCACTCGCCCCGTATCTCCATGTGATCACCAACCCAGAAGCTCTCCACACCCTGTCCCGAGAGTTGGGGGTTGGGACTGAAAGTTCCAACCCCGTTGTCACATAGCTTGTTCTCCTGGCAACCAGCCCCCATCCTCAGGTGCTTTCCAGAAAGTCACCTCATTCACATAACAATAGACAACCTGTATCCTTCTCATCACTTATGAAATTGCAAGAGTTTTATTAGGAGCTGTGAGTCAGGAACTGTGGACAAAGACCACATATTCATGAGAAATAATATTTTGGTCATCCAAATGACCAGATACATATTTCTTATAAATGACAATATTGCACACACACAAACGTATCTTTTAGTTTGACACAGTTCCCTCATTACATCCCAAAATGGGGGGCGGGGTGGGGGGGAGTGGATGAATGGATAGATAAATATAATTGCTAAGTGTGAAAGTTTAAAAAATGCTTATCGTGTCCAAGGATTAAAAAATGTTAGAGAAAAGAGATGAGTTTTCCTTGAATTAGCAGTTCTTAAACCTATTGAAACTAAATATCTGGTTCTAGAGCCTAGGGATGTGTATTTTACCTGTGATCTTAGCCAGAAGGCCGAGAAGCAATGAGAATGTTTATTCTAAAGTCTCTACCGGAAATTCTGATGCAACCTGCTGAAGCCGGCAGTTGGGAACCCAAGGCTTAGCGATACGGCCGGGCCATATATTTAGTCCGTACTGTCCACCTGTGGCTGTGGGGCTCTTCAGATGCAGCTAATAGGGCTGAGGAAATTAAATTTTATTTTAATTAATTTTTAATTTGAATGCAGATAGCCACACGTGACTAGTAACTATTGTGTTAGAGCAGCCGTAACCTGTAGTTCACGGCCCTTCACTTGGGGACGAAATGAAGCCATCGTTCAGCCTGCCCTTCCAACAGGTGTGTGCCGTCGCTCTGACACAGTGAGGCTCAGATGACGCCTCAGGCCTTTCACTGTAACTTCTGGGTTCTGGTGGCACCAGACATGGCCCCAGAACCTCCGGCTGGGAGGACCCAGGGGCCGTCATTGTCGTGCCTTGTGGAGCCACACCCAGCCATGTGAGCCGGGTTTTGTAACCTAACTTGCCCAGCATGGTCTTCAGCCCCCTGCTCAGAGCGTAAAATGATGCTTCTCACAGCCTTCATCATCCCACAAAACAGAAAACTAAAATCTCCTCACCCCGGGGTTTCAAACTCATGATGTTTGTTTTCGTAGCTGTTTTATTTTTAACTAAGGAAATCATTCATAATCTTCTCTCCTGTTGTTTAAAGGGTTTAAAAGTTCAGCACGGTGAATTTTTATGGGACTTTTATGGGAAGCCAACTGTTGTAAACATACCCAAATTATCTCAGTAGCGTCATTTACCAGATCCTTTCCTGTGCACACCGACCTGACTTCCCTTCAGAATATGAAACAGATGGGTTCAATTAGAATCCTCCAGCTATCCCAGACAATATGGTGGGGCTCCTCATTCTAAACCTGGTAAGGTCGTTATGACTCTTCAAGAGAAACGATAGTCCCCATCAAGACTGAGAGCTTGGTGGCAGCCGAGGCTATGTCTGTCCGTCCAGGGCTCTGTTCCGGCATCGTAGTGTGGCACCTGCCATCTCATCGAGGTTCAGTGCATGTGGGTTGAATGAATTCGTGTCTTTGCCAATGAGAAAGTGGGCTTGAAGGGATGATAGAAGAGAGAAGACAGCATCCAGGGAAAAGCCGCATTTGGGATAAAAACAATTCGATTTAGGACCAAACGCTTGCCCGCCATGGCTTTAGTCTGTCCCATCTAGCAGGTGAGAAGATTACAGCTCCAAGAAACCTAGTTCTGTCCGGGTGAAGACTGTTTAGTGCCTCCGAGGCGATTTCCCAGGCTAATGACCATAAAGGACTCTGAAGACCCGAAATCAGCAGGAGAGGCTGGTTTAATTCCAGCCCTTCATAATTCAGAGGCCCTTTGCTGTGGCCCGTGTATTTATTTTTCATCTAATGTTACAGTACTAAGAAACTTAACAGTGAGACCGCCCGTGGTTGTGATGTTTTCTGCCCGCTTATCGGCATTTTTTATTTTCCTGAAATTTTAGGCACAGAAAAATGAGAGAGAATCTATCCGACAGAAGCTGGCCCTCGGGAGCTTCTTTGACGACGGCCCGGGAATTTATACCAGCTGCAGCAAAAGCGGGAAGCCAAGCCTTTCCTCTCGGTGAGTGTTCTTCTGAATTGATTTTCTGATATGTGCGCCTAATGGATTTTGTCATCTGACTACACGTTTAATAAAAGATATCCTTTAAATCCGTGAGTATTTTTTTTCATAATACTATCACCTTTATTTGGATTCTGGACAGACTTCTGCCCGTTTGTGGGGTTTGTTTTTTGAGGTTTAGTTTTGGTGGCTTTTTTGGCTCGTTTGCCCAGCCGCTTGAGGTCGGATTTCTATGTTTCATTTGTTTTTCCTAGACACTGTGCTGATTTTGCGCGGTGATGAGGGAATCAAGGCACACTCCAAAGCAAGCTGCCTGACACTTAGAGAAGTGTGGCAGACCACCAGATTTCCCATTAAGCAACCCCAAAGCATCCAGCATCACCGCCCTCATACATCGGACTGCAATGAATACTGGCAACTGAGAAATACAGTTCCCACTTGGATTATTTACCCTTTATTACAGAGCTTAACCTGCCCTCCTGGCGGTTTCCTTTATCTTAATTTATTTCAAGATATCATTGCTCATTTATCGGTATTTCAGTATATCATTGGCTATTTCCAGAGCTTCCAATTCCAATTAAAATATATTAAAATTATAATTTTACCTAGGAAATAAGGCTGTCAGCGAGAGCTTCTCACACTTTACTACGCTGGTGAGACACTTGGGGGTTTTGTTAACGTGCTGATGCTGATTCTGAGTCATCAGGCGGGGTGGGGCCCAAGATCCTGCATTTGTAACAAGCTCCCAGCCGATGTCCGGGCTGCCAGTCCATGGGTCACACTTTGCTTGGTGAGGGTATAGACAACCTGGAAAATCAGCTGTTATGAATATAGGTATTCCAAGTGATTAGAACACATAGAATTTTGTTTTTAATAAAGATGGTGGTAACTGAAGACCCATCAGCATTCTCCTGATGCCTCCCCAAATGTCCATTCCTGGTACAAATGGCTGCGTCTTCCTTTGGGCTCTCTAAGAGTGCGTACTCCCTGTATCAATACCCGATATGCTTACCATGTAAGGCCAGCTGTGGGCGACACAAGGTAGCATTTATTAATTCATTCCAGCAACAGATCTCCACTCTCGCCTCCACATGAGGCCTGGAATCAGACACTTTAATATCTATCTGTAGCTCTCTGGCTTTCAGTAAGCCTTGCATTGTACTTCAGGCCGACGCTTAGAGAGTCATCTAAATCAGCAAAAGTCAGAAAGCACACGTGCGGTAGCGTATCTGCGTATTTCGGGTCACTGCAGGGGAGTCAGCTCATCGAGACAGGAGCTGCTGTTTACCCGTGTTCGGTGTCTCTTCCTCAGTTCCCTCGCTCTTTTCATACGCCGCTCCAGAGCTGCAAGGTCAGCCCTCTGCTGTAGAAGCACCCGTTTGCCCTCCCAGTGGGATGTGGCAGGAAGAGCTCTGGCCTGCGCCCCAGGAGACCTGAGGGTTTGTCCTAGTGAGCTTCTGATTTTGAGACTTGAACAGCTTACTTAGTTTTATCATGCCTCGGTTTCCTCATTTTTGTAAAATGAGGGGATAGAACCATATAGTCTTATAGGTTTCTGCTACTGCTCTCGAAGGTTCCCCAAAGCACCAAACAGTTTTCTTCTAGAAACTCCATTTCTCCACTCAGCAATGTCCTATCTATCTGGCCTAAATGGGAGATTTTTGTTTTTTAAATCAAAGTCAGCTAGCTAGATAGATACACAGATTTAGGTAGATACAATATACACAAACCCACATACGTACATACATACCTACATACATACGGATGTGAAAGTGAAATGGAATTAATAATAACCGCAAGGTATATAATAACATGATAACAAGTAACAGTCTCCTATCCCATCCCTCTTTATTTTTGTCCCACTCTCTAGAAACTTTTAACTCCTTGGCTGTTTCTTCTGGTATTTACCTACATATCTCTAAGTGAAATGCTTATCTTCTTAACATTTACTTTTAAATGACCAACCTTCTGACCACCTACTCTAGAAATGTGGGCTCTCACTTTCTTCTACAGCTATCTCACAGACATACCTGTGTACCCCAGGCTCTGTTCTTGTCATAGTTATTTCACTTTCGGGATTTGGGGACAACTAACTGTTCGGTGTTTCCATTGTTAAGGTCATATATTATTCACACTGAACCAGGTCACAAACTGTGATTACTTGAGAAATTAAGTTTTTTGTCCCAAATTTAAAATTGCCCCATTTTTCTTTTTGCTGGTCTGTGATTTTGACTGCT
Source organism: Mormoops blainvillei (assembly GCA_004026545.1). Classification (NCBI taxonomy): domain Eukaryota; kingdom Metazoa; phylum Chordata; class Mammalia; order Chiroptera; family Mormoopidae; genus Mormoops; species Mormoops blainvillei. The sequence continues at coordinate 48,025 of PVJD01001995.1, forward strand.
ATGTAATATTTCACTATGTGAATATAATCAGTTTCTTCTGCCACTCTGCTGATAAGGGGCATTGGGCTTTTCCAAAGGTTTTGCTCTCGTAAACATTGCTGCTTATAAGTGTGCTTGTACATGTCTTTTGCTGTCTATGTGCAAGAGTTTCTCTTTGATGTATACCTGGGAGGGGAATCACTAGGAAAATCCTTGCTCACATTTAGAAGATAATGTCATTTGTTTTCCAAAATGGTTGCAACAAGTTTCATGCTACGAGCAATGTTTCAGAGATCCTGTGGATCTGTAACCTTTCTAACACTTAATATTGCCAATTTCTTTTAAAGTTTTGTTCACTGAACAGTATAATAGGGTATTTCATTGTGTTTATTAGCCACCCTGTTTCCTCTTCTGTGAAATGCCTATTTGGGTCTTACTGGATTCTCTGTGCTTTTTTTTTTTTTCTTTTTGATTTATCAAAGTTGTGTAGTCATGACACTAGTCTTTAGTGTGTTGTGTGCATTGTGAATATCCTCTCCCAGATTGTAGCTTGTCTTTTCACTTCTTCAGTAGGTCTTCTATGACCACAAGTTCTTAATTTTAAGATAGTAAATTTTTATCAAACTTTTCTTTGAGAGTCAGTGCTTTTCTTTGTCTTAGATTAAAAAAATCTTCTTCTACCCCAAGGTCCAAAAGGCATTAATCTAGATGTCTACAAGAGTTGAAAGTGTTGATTTTTGTTTAAAAGTCTGTAATAAATCAGGCATTGGTTTCTTGATATGGTATAAGGAGAAATCTAATCTCTTTTTCCATATGTATAATTGTGTTTTTCATCATATGTATTGAACAGTCTCTTTTTTACTCACTCATTTGACCACTTCTGTATATAACAGACAGCAGTTGGAATACATTCTATTTCTTTGATTAGTGTTTCTAATCCTGCATCAATACCAGACAGTCTTAATTACTAGAGGCTCAAAATAAGTCCTGATATTTGGACAAACAAGTTCCTCTCCCTACTCTTTTCTTCAGAAACTCACTACCTGTTCCTTTTTATTTTATATTTTTTCTTCTATATATTTTTCTTCCTCTGTATAAATTTTAAATCACCAAGTTCAGCAAAATATTCTCTTAGGATTTTGACTGGAATTGCATTGAACCTGTAGATTAATTTAAGGGAGAATTACATTTTCACAATAGTAAGCCTTTGTCCAAGGACATGGTCTGTTCCTCCTCTATTTAGAGTTCATTAAATATTTCTTACAGTTTTATAATTTCAGCTTAGAGATAATATACACCTTATATTTATCTCTAGATAGTTGGTATTCTGGTTTTCTCTTAAATTCTCTTTTCTGAAGCTCTCTAACTAGCTGCTGGTGAAGAGAAATGCCGCTAACTTTGTACAGTCGTCTGTATACTCAGTCTCTCTGTTCCTGTCACTCCTGTTACTTCTCTCCTCTCCTACTACGTCTAAGAAAGTTGCCCCTACAGCATGCGAGACTTAAACAATAGCATCTACAAAAAATAGCACCTTTATTACTTTCTTCACAATCCTCATGCTTCTGCTTGTTTTATTGCACTGGGTAGGTACACTAATATATTGAGGATTAAAAATGCTACTAGTTGGAATCCTTAGCTTATTGCTCATATTAAAGGGAATGCTTCTAATGTTTCCCCATTTAGGATGACGTTAAATTTACATTTTCTTTAATGTTTCTTTGTGAGAGTAGTGATATTCCCTTCTATTCATACTTTATAAATAATTTTTATGAATAAGTATTTAAGTTTATTACATTTTTTTCTATATTTGTTGAGGTGATTATTTGATTTACTCTCTTAAGGTAATAATGAATCGATGAATTACATTTATAGATCTTCAAAATACTGAACTGCCTTTCCACTCCTAATATAAACCAAAATTGGTTGGGGGTATTATCTTTTTGCAGAAACTATTGGATTTTGTTTATAGTGTTTTGTTTAGGATTATTACATTTCTATTCATGAGTGACATGGGTCTGTTATATTCTTTTCTCATACTATTTTTCTCTGGTTTTAGTATCAGGGCTATGCTGGCTTAAAAATGAATTGGATATTATTTCCTGTGTCTTATTGCCCAAGAAAAGTCTTCATAATATTGGAATGGTCTGTTTTTCACCTGTATAATCATCTGAGCCTGGTATTTACTTTCCATGTTTGCTTTAACTTCTTTCATTTCCTATACAGTTATAAGATTGTACATATTTTTTTATTCCTTCTTGAATCAGTTCTGATGAGTTGTATTTCTCTACAAATGTGTCCATTTTGTTTATGTTTTCAAAATTTTTGGCATGATACTTCCTCATCTCACTGAAGGTGTTAATTTTAATTATTGTTTAAAATGTTTTCTTCTGCTTTCTATATTATCCATGACTTTTTCTGAGTTTGTTGGGGTTTTTTTTTGTTTTGTTTTGATTTCTGTCCATTAATAATTAAATGTAAAACTCAAAAAGCTGTTTATAAGCTCTCTGGTTGGGGCTTGCTGGCATGTATTATCTCCTCAAGAGACCTCTCTGACCACCCGGTAAAATGGTAAACACCCAACATAGCTGTCCCTTTCCCTCCCCTTACCCTGCTTACCCTCTGACCCTGATTTGTTTTCCTTTGTGATTCCTATCTCTGCCAGACATCTGTTCTTTGTCCTTCTCCAGCACTAAAATATAAGTTTCAGGTAAGCACATCTGGTTTCCTCACCACCATAGCTGTTGCCTAAAATAGCTCCTAAAACAGAGCCAGTCACTAAATATTCGTTGAATTAATGCGTGGTGAACTTGCCTTTAGAATGGTCAGACAGACACACAACCATTTCATTACGGTGGATCCAGTTAAAACTACTAAAGCTCCTTTCTCTTGAGCTGTAAGTTGTCACAGAGAAGAACTCTATAACCTCATCCTAAAGAGTTTTAAGCTGGGTTACCAGTGTTTTAAGACTTTAGCAAGGGATGGTTGAAGGTTCAGCACGTAGAAGTTCCCTTAAGTCTCTTGTGTCAGTACGGCCCTTTATTGCCACGCTAGCTGTTCCTGACTGTTCCCCCATCCAGAGCTCCTCTGATTCAGTGCCTGAGATAACGGCCTTCCTCCTGTGCGGGCCGGAGGGCCAGAGGTCAAGGGGGCAGACAGAGGGTCCAGATAGACAGCCCTGCTGGTTGTTGTCAAATACCTCTCATCCACATTTTATCTTCGAAAATTTTTTAAGACTCTCTTGTTTACTGTTGTTTTCCATTTTCTTTGTCCATGTAGGTTTATACTTTTTTTCTTCCTTTAATATTATTTCAGTAGGATTTCAGAAGAGAGATGAGAGAAATAGCTGCATTCAGGATTTAAATAGAAGTCTTGTGGAGGGTTTTTCTTTTTTCCAATTACAATTTACATTCAATGTTATTCTGTATTCATTTCAGGTTTACAGCATAGTGGTTAGTCAGTCATGTAATTTACAGAGTGGTTCCCCAATATTTCGACTACCCACCTGGCACCATACATAGCTATTACGATATCATTGACTATATTTCTTATGCTGTAATTTACATCTCTGTGACTATTTTGTAACTACCAGTTTGTACTTCCTAATCCCTTCAACCTTTTTCACCGGGTACCCCAACCTTCCTCCCTTCTGTCAGCTGTCAGTCTGTTCTCTGTATCTGTGAGTCTCTATTTTGTTTGTTTATTTTGTTCTTTAGATGCCACATATAAGTGAAATAATAAAAGAAATATCTTCTGAAATAAAATCCTGTGCAGAAACCCTGTATGTAACACAAAGCTGTCCTCCTCTGGTTCAGGGGGACTGAAGGAGAGGGACTAGGATAACCCTGCCCAGAAAATGCCTCCCCCATCATTTCCCATCAGCGCCCCTCTCCATCCCTCCCCTGCCAGCCACCAGAGCCCACCTGAAACTCTTCTGGCAGAGCAAAACTTGAAAATCCCTTAGTCATCTACCCCCTTTGGAGACACAAATATCTAAACACATGTATTTCACAGGAGCTCAGAACAAGCTACACTTGTTGACTCGCCATAAGGAAGATTATTTATATCCTGTTCTCTCAGATGTTGTTATCTCCACATGCTGGGATGAGATCATCCTCTGCGAGAACACGATGACTTTTTGGATACTTCTTAAGACGATGATTAATAATGACAATGTTTCTAAGAAATATCCTTTATTGCCGTAAATTTAAAGTCTGCAAAGACTGACTGTCATTCCCCCCCATCAGTAATAATGTAAGAGAAAAGCCCTAGGAAATGTTCAATTGCATCTGTGTAACCCCTATTCCCCATCCCTATTAGAATTAATTTTTTCTAATGTATTACAATCCTTGAAATTCTTCATTGAGCTAGAAGTACCTCACCTCTTACTTACAAAAGTACTTGAACGATGTCAGATCTTTGAGGTCACCACAGTGCTCCAACATGTGCCAGAGCACACATGTTGAATTAGTTAAATAACCCGAACGAGGTAAATCGTACGTGAACGTACTACTCAGAAAGCTCAGTACTCGGTTTTAAATGAGGCTGAGGACTTAAAATCTATCGGCCCAGCAACAAAGTCCTCAGTGCTGACCTTATTTTTAAGGCGGGGTCTACCCACGTAAATGGGACCTTTGTTTGGCAAAATGACAGAGTTCTGCTTATGTGTTTCAAAGGATGTACACGTACCTGTGAGAATTAGTTCCATACACATTATGTGAGACATGAAAGAGCACGGGAGTCTCCCGGCAAGATGCGTTTAAGCTGCTGCTGTGAGAGTCGGCCCTTCTCCGTTGTCCCCACTGCGCGTTTCTAATTGGCGACATCTCCTAAAGCACTTTTTAAAAGCGTGACAAGCTCTTAAATGTAAGCTAGGCTTATAATAATCCCATAAAGATGTTTCATGCCTAACACTGTAGCAAAAAAATTTTGATATTGCTTCATAACTCTACTAATTAAATTTGACTTATACTGAAATGCGGCAAATATAGTAGTGCCCGGCTTTTTCTTCAAAATTTGCTACTCCACACCTAATCAGCCTTTCAAATTGAGACTGCATGACCTTTGTCATTTTCTTTTCTATTTAAAAATGTTTGGGCAAAATCTTTTAAAAGCTTCAAAGGAAGCAATAAAAATAAATCACCTGTTTTTGAAATAAGGTTTCTAAGAAATATTAGGTATAATCATGTTCTTGAAAAATAAATATTCCTTTTTTATGAGTATAATAAGTCTCTATAAGATATTTTTATTGGCCAGATTGATCTCGAGTCAGCCTTATAGTTTGGATTCTGCGTGTATGCGGCTTAGCGCCATAAAAGGAATGGAGCCTGGCCCGGCCACCCCGAGAACACAAGACAGAGTGGCGTTCAGCGGCAGACACCTAAGGGAGCCGTTCATTGTTCAAACATCACACCCTGAGCCGACATCGTGGAGAACCCCCCTCTGCGTTCTTCCCTCTCGTTTTCTCAGTGTGACTGCAGTTACCTGGCTCTCGGCTCTCTTCCTGCCTTACCCCGAGATAGATTTTATTTACGTACAAATAAATATAAATACGATGTAATACAGTCCTTTTCATAAGGCATGCGATGGGATGGTGTAACCTAGAATAGGCCATACTCTTCTCTCCAAATGTTGTGAATATTTTGAAAAACAGAAATTCCCCAGAGAGCTTTTGAGCAGCTGGTTTGAATAATGATTACTGTTTACTCATCTCAACCATGTCAACATACCCAAATCAAAACGCCTGTCGTTCTTGTTCTTATCGGTTTATTGGTGAATGGCTGAAATAAGACCGGTAATAGGTACCCACCACAACCTTTTGCATTTGGGTGGGGGGACAGTGAGCGCGATAGCCTAGGAAGTTGTAGCAACTGGACAGATGACATTGATCGAGAGAACCTTTAAAGAAATCAGATTTGCAGGAGCTTTGACTGTGAGGAACTGAGAATATGCATATGTAAACTGCCATAGAACCACAGGTCAGACCAGCATCATTTTGCCAGGAAAGTGAATCATCCTTCTGTCTCTAATGATAATAATTTTTGCATAACTTCCTGGAAGAAGTAAGCAGAATGCCCAGCATGGGTGAGGAAAGAGGTTGTCCGGTTCCATCACAATGAAATTTGCTTTCCGTGGCATCTTTCTTGTAGTAATAGGTGCATACTATAGCAACCTATTTATAACATGCAACATATGTTTTAAATTTCATATTAATCTCAGACATGTATACTAATAATTTGCTTAGAAACCCTTTCTGTATATTAGTAATTCCAAGATATGCACCATTGCAAATGGAAGTTTACAAATCCTCCTTTTAAGATTATTTGAAAAGTCACTGGGTAATCTACAGAAAATCTATCATTTTTTTATGTCCTCCTCCAAGGATTACCTCTAGTATTCTAAAATGTTACACAATTTTATAAGTGAAGCAAGATGTGAAGTGGATCTCCCGAAGAGCAATAGCTCGAAATGGCAAAACAAATTTAATTATTTAAGCAATTCTTCCCTTTCACAAACCTGAAAGAAAAGCAAATTGGTATTTGAGAAACTTTCTTTGTCTAATAAATAGCCTCGCTTTACAATAATGCCAGTGACCCCATTTTAATTAGGTGCAATTAATTTTGTGCAAGCAAAATTTGACATCTTGCTAGAGGCATAACCAGCTGGACCCTGTCGTAGGATTTTTTTTAAAATCACCAATGAGAATTCATTGTCGGAGCTACTGCAAAAGGGTGGGAGGCAGGAAGAAAAAGGCCACGGGGCTGCATTTTATATTTAAAATTGGATCCAGTGGACAGCTGAATGTTTAATTAAAAGAGCTTCTAGGAACGATTTTTCATTGGTGCATCGTCTTTGACAGGTTGTCATGGCTTTATTGCGGTTCGCACACCCTTGGACAGGGCTCCCATACATGTGTCTGCACACATGCAGCTCATCTGAAAACTGGGCCCCGTTGAGAGTTTACATAAGCATTCGCTGCTGCTAGAAAACATCCTCGCTGACCTCGGGCGACCTGTGCCACCTGGAGGTTTAACACAGTCCCAGTTCAAACTTACAAAATGTTCTGTGCCCCCTGGGTTAGTCTCATTCAGATTATCCCCTGCATTAAAAACCCGTGGAAGGTATTTCCAAAAACCACTGCCAATTAAGTGATGACATGTGCCTCCTGTCACTTAGAATTTTTATTTTAGTTATTGAAAGAGTCTTTTTAGAGTTACTTGGATATATACTTTCATCACATGTGTCTTTTGTGCATACAAAAGAAAAGTAAAATTTGTTGGTCGAGGTAGCGTGAACCCTTTTTCACGTTCGGAGTCCAATTCTGTTGAACCACTTTCCCTCAAAGTCATCGGTCTTTGCTTTCCCCCACACTGCCACCCTGTGCGCCATCAGGAGATGCCGTGTAACCTTCTAAGCCACTGTCCCCGTTCTGCAGGTTTTGATGCCAGAGCTTTGTTGTTCTTAGAAGATGTGGACGGCCAACCCCCAGGGCCGGCCTCTCTCCTCAGTGGTCCTTCACTGGCCTGTTGGTGGATGGGGTTCCAGTTCAGTGGAGCAGAACTGCCACCACTGAACTGGGTGACTGAGATTGTGAGGCACATCCTGATTTTAAAGATGGCAGAATGTGCATAACCAGGCTTCCTGGAATCAAGGCAGTTTGGTAGATCTACTGCATTCTTTTTAATGACTGTATAGAAATTAAATGGCCACACGCTAAATCATGAAAGAGAACACCTTTGAGGTAAAGCTTACTGGGCAACCAAGCCTAAACGAGAGCCCCGGCATTTTTTTTAAACACGAACGTAAGTCACGGTGAAAGCAGTGATTCCGTGTTCATGAGGTTAAAAGACTGCCATTTTCACAAAATCCAGACAGTGACTCCCCGACTGCCTGCCGTACCTTCACCCCAGCCACGTGGACACTGTCACAGGTCTGGAGGGGGACAAACATTTCTTCAGCTCCAGCAGCCGAAACTCTGCAGCAGGTCGGGCAGATTCAAGTCTAAACTCTGCCTGGGCTGAGCGGAATGAATAAGCAGGCTGGCTTTAAAAATACGGGCAGTTAACTGTATATTGATTATTTTAGCGCCTCATACCTGCTGCAGGTCCAAGGAGGAGACTGGGATGGAGACTGGGCTGGAAGAACATCAGTGGTTGAATCAAAGAGTCCATCCACAGAAATGGTCACTTATAAAAAATTATGTTTCTTGCTGTCCCCCAAGACAATCTCCCATCACCCCAGCACCCTGCCAAAAACAGAGCCCAACCTGACTCATGTGTGAGTCATGGTCCCTGCAGAGAAGCCATCTGAGTGAGACACGCGGCCATCCTCTTGCAGCTGTCAAACATTTCATCCTACTCTCCTTTTCCCTAACACATACACACTAATCAGCTCGCCCATTTTCACCCCTTCTCCTTTTTTTAATTCCTGCTAAATGCCCACACATGGCAACTCAGAAGCACTCAAGAGAAAAAAAATTCAAAGTCAGTTCAATTCCTTCCACCAAAAACTACCACGGTATATTTCCTCTTTGGTGCATGTATCTCCCCATTTTTATTTACGGAGTTGAAATCATACTATACCTACTGTTTTATGGGCTATTTTCTAATATATCATGAACATTCGCCCATCTTCATCATTTTCTACTATCGTGCCTATTTTTACTAGCTGTGTAATGGCCCATCATATATTTCACCGAAACATGCTTGATCGATCTCTCATTGTTAGACATTGGAGTTGTTTGCAGTTTTTTGTTTTGTTTCAGTTTTGCTTTTCATGTTCTCTTTTTCTCTTCCTTTCATGAATTTATTCTGTCCTTCTTGAAGTACCCTGGCCTCTCAAGAAAGACCCGAGTGCTAGAGTAGAACACCAGTTTGCTGACCCTGTATAATTTACCCCCAGAGCCTCAGTTTTCTCATATGTGAAACAGAAGTCGGAATACTTACTTCATGTGCATCGTAAGGTCAGAGGTAACCATAAAGTGCCCAGCACATAGTGGGTGCTCAAAAATGGTAGTTCTTTTTTTCAATCTCAGAGTACAGATTGCTTAGAAATCATTAGGCTTCAATTAAGATGGGAGTAAGCCACATTTGGTGCCTCGGAGAAGCAGCCTCATTCTGGGCTTCAGTTAACGCTAAAAAATAATTGTGGTGAAAATTCATTTTTCCAACATTAAGATCCTATAATTCCAAATATAATTACATGTAAGTGGTCATTAGTGAAGGAACCGGACACTAGTGTGGAATTAGATCCAGCAGCTGTCTGAGGAATACAAGTATGTATTTATAGCTCTCTAGAGACTTGGGTTAGGACACAGAGGGGCCGATGCTTCCCCAAAGAAAAGCCAGAGACAGCTAGTTCCCTTTCCCTTTAGTCTCTTAGGTAGAGAAGGCTCTGTGGCCACATGGTGTTGGAAGCCTACCAGCCATCACATGAACATGTGCAGATAGAAGGATCTAGACCTAGCCTTAGGAAAAGGAGCAGAAAAAAGAAAGCGTGTGCAGGATTCAGAGGAGGAAACTCAGAGAGGGCTGTTCACACTTCAGCACCTTGGTAGCTGCCTCTCAGCTGCTGAGGCGGCCTGAGTCGTGTAGGAGGTGGGGCCAGGAGACGCCCCAAGGAGACGTAGCAATCCCCTTTCCCAACTCCTCTCTTTAGCACACGGTTTGAAACTACCCTTAACGTCCCTGGACACATGACTGCGGAGGGTCGGCTGTGCGCCGCCCTCCTGCACTCTCCCCTGCCCCCGGTTCACTAGGCCCTCCTTTCTTTTGCACTTCCCTGCTCATTCACTCTTCTTGGTTAGCACCTTATTAATTAATGCCCAGGTGACTGACGTGTGTCTTTTCTCCTAGATAAGACAGGGAGTATCCAGTAAGAGTTTTGTTTTTGTTGTTTTTAGCTCCCTTCCAATGCCCCATGTAGTGCACATTTTTATTTGCACATCGTGATTTAATGACCCAAGCATTGGTTCCTGTTGGAAGGCCTGGTTTCTGTTTTTCTTGGTTCAACTACTACTATGCTTCCACTTAATAGAGGGGTCGTGAACTATAAAATGCCTTCAGGGGCCAGCAAGAAACATAAATGAGTAAAGTAGCCCAGAAAAGGCAACAGGCAGAGCTGTAGCAAACTAGAAAGTGTGTGTCCTGGGCGAAGGGGACCAGCGGCTGCTCTGCGCTAGCCCGTTGGTGCCGCAGTTTGCGGAGATGCTGTTGCCTGATCATCAAATGAATGAACGGATGCACAGTTAAACATCCCTTTTCTTTCTAATACAGTCATGAAAGTCATCCACAGGCCTTTTGTGTGTGTCATGATATACGTTGTCGCAGTAATATTCTCACCTGTTCTATGAATACCACTCCTTTTTGAAGAGTCAGCTCATCACCCCATGCGTCACACAGCCTGTAGCAAAGAGAGCTAACACAATCCCACTAAAGTAAAATAAGAAACGGCAGTGTCTTTCCACAACAACAAATACTAGGAAGCAAAAACTTTGCCTTTTCCTTTAAAAAAAAAATAGTAATGGGTATATCTGTATCAGTCCTGATAAATGGCAACATGGAATAGTCAGTAGGGAAGGAAGAGGGAGGGGCAAGGTTTGGGAGGCGGGGAGTGTATTTTATCATTGGTCAACCTACCTCGGCACATCCCACGGAGGCACATCCCACGGAGACACATCCCACACGTGCCACATCTAGAACTTATCCAGGGCTCAACTGGCCTCACGTCCCTCCTTCACGACAAATCCTTGGAAAAAATGAAATGTGTTTACAGCTACCCTTGGGTAATTACAGCCCCCATTTTATGTTCCTTCCCCTTTGAAATTCTCACAGAACAGAAAAAGATATTGTATAAAAAGTATGAATGATCATCATGTCTTAAAGTCTTTGAATAATGCATCAAAGATCCATTAAAATAAATGGAAATAATGTGTTTTCACAGCCCATCCACAAACGAGTTGGAGATAATTGAGTAATACATGTCACGGCGGGGCGCGGGGCTCTTAGTCACTCTGGTTGTGGACAAATAACGAGCAAGACATATCTGAAATCCATAGGCATATGGGAAGTTCCCCCTCACTGTGTTTCTTAAGGAAACTTTACAATTGTCTTAAAATTATAAGCAACTACAGGAGGTATCTGCCCTTTAAAATTATACTGTTATCACAGGCACGATCTAATAAATCCAAACCTAAGGTTGAGTGGGGGAAAGGCCACTGGATTCCAAAACCAGAGGTCCAGCCTATAGTCTCTTGCTTTCTGACCTTGTACCGGTTATCTGTTGCCGCAGTGATTGTGCGTGATGAACCATCAGTGGCATCCAGCGATAAGCACTGGTTTCAGCTTAGGAGCCTACATAGGTCGGCTGAGCAGGTCGGCTGAGCAGAGCTGGGCTCCCATGGGCTTACTCGTCTACCTGCGGTCAGCTACGGGTTGGTGAGGTACCTCTCCTGCTCTTAGCTGAGCTCTGTCATGTGTCCCCAGCTTCCATTGGGACAGCTGCTGATTGCGCCCCATGCCACAGAGTCACTCATGCGGCAGAGGCTAGCCCGGACTCGTGGCAGAGTTCCCTGAGAGGGAGCCTTGGAAGTGGGATGCTGCGCCTTCCTCTGCCTTCCGTGGGCCAGGATAGGTCAGGAGGCCAGCCCAGGAGCAGGGAAGGAGACCCTGCCTCTGGATGGGAGAAGCTGCAAAGTCCTCCTGCAGATACAAGGAGGAGAAAAATTGGGACCATTTTTATCATGAGGCTGTCACAGTGCTGGGGCAAGTCACTGGACTTCTCTCAGTGACCATGACCTTGCCTGTAAGCCAGAGGAGGTTGGTTGTTCAGCCCAAGCAGAGAATGGAAGTGAACATGCTTTTAAACTGAAATTCAATGCACCATTTCAAGTGAAGTTAACTAAGAGGTAGCGCAGGGGTTAAAACCAAAGAATTTTAAATATTTATCTGAAGATGCTGGTGATCCAAGCTGGTATTACTAGGAGATTCCTATTTCTAAAATCAGAAAACACCAAATAGTTTTGGGGTTCAGAACTGGCCACAGACTAGCCCGTCCCAGTCACCACATCCAAGGCCAAGGACAGAGGCCCAATTCACAATGGCTGCTGCCCCAACGAGAAGTCACAGCACACTTTAGGATCATTGCACGGTCTGTCTCAGGAAATAAACTGGTCTTGTCCTTGCATTTTGAAAAAAGTGTTATCTTTATACCAAATCCTGTTACCACTTGGCTGAATTTTTCAGGTACCCTCTTAGTAGTCAAGAACTTTTTGTTCCTACCATTCTCTCAGTTTTGTGCATATTTTAGTAATATCTCTGGGAACGGTAGTTGGAAGTCAGCACAAGCACTTTTAAGTAACAATCTTCCTCACTGTAAATGCCAAGCAGACGTGGGCGCGGAACAGCCTCTCAACTAAGTGTCTGCCCACTCTTGGCCCCTGCTGCCCACACTGAGATGTTCAGAAGACACACTTAATCTTTATCTCTTCATCTTTCTGAGCATTCTCCATCCAGTGCGCCCTGCTTCCAGACCCGTGGGCCTTCCTGGCAGTAGCTCTGGCCTGCAATATGGTTTTTCACTGCCTCGTGATGCGTAGGGAGGAGAGGTGTCTGGGAGAACCAGGATGCAGACCTTCCAGAACAAAATTCCACAGGCAAGGCAGATCTCCCGCAACCTTTAGTGGGCAACGCTCTGCCAAATGCCACTGGAAACATCAAGTAACCTTGACCTGGATACCTTGAATTGTATTACTAATTAACATGATGAGGGTTGTGTTTTGTTTTCACCTCGGACGGTGCTTGAGCGATCCAGACAAATATAGACCCCCAACAGCTGGGATTTCGCAAGCCTGTGTGTGTAGCCTGGTTGTAAGTGAGGCCAGATGCACTGTGGTGTGAGAGCCGGGGACCACGGACTCCAGGTTCCAGGAGTGAGCCTCCATTCAGCCAGGCCCCTCCAGGCTGGGAGGGGCCAGAGTGGGCTTATCTAACTCCTGGACACGGAGGCCTTCAGCAGCACCGTGCGGCCCTGCCCTCCCCACAGCCAGGCCGCCGTTGGGAGCTGTGTTTGAGTTTCCCCAAAGCGGCCTTCATCTTAAAACCCGCTTAAAGGCTAAAACAAATCCTTTTTGAAACTTGAGTCCATTTTAAGATGTCTTTACAGAAATCCCCTCTGAACCATCAGCTGTTGTGTCATATAATTTCCTTTTCTTCAGAGCAACATTCTTGGTGATTACCGCTATAAGGAGTTATAAGCCTCACCCGGTAAGAAGCTCTGTTCAGTTTCCCACGGTGATAATGTGGTACTAAGGCGATTTTCTCAATTTCTACCTGAGGTGTTTTTTCATTTCACTCTGACTACTAAATCCTTCCCCGCTCCCCTTTTTTCCTTTGCCGTTCCTGAGTTAGAAACGCTTTGTGGGATAGTTGATTTGGGTCTGAGTTGATCCTAGCACAAAGTTCAGTTTAGGGACAGAACAATAGAATTGACAATTAGACTTTCTTCAGAATATTTATCTTTGGACGTTTTAAATCTTCTTTTGTGATGGTATCGTGGGTTATTTTATATTTTTATAATCTGTGTATCCAGTGGCCAGATGCTTCTTTTCAAAACTTTAGCTACTCCATAAATAGAAAATGCTACATAATCTTAGAGCCAAATCAGATTTAATTTAAAATGTCTTTTTTTATTATAAAATAGGTCTTGAAAATGTCTGTTTTTAATTTGCAATTTTATTTCCCATTATCTTCCAATCTACAGATCTTGAGTTTTATTATTAATAATAGGTTGATATTGGGGTGTTTTGTTTTGTTTTTTACCAACTACAGATAATAAATTTTAAAACCCAATTTATATGAGATCAAAGGGTAACCTAAACATAGTAGATTTCTCCAGGAAAAAAAAAAATCCAATGGGAGAAAGTTAAGAGGAGAAGAATTCCAGCTTCACAGACATACAGCTGCCTAGCAGAGTCACAGGCAGCTCGGGGGCGCTGTTCGGAGCTGAGTGCGCCCCGGGATCGCTGTGACCGGGCAAGGCAGTCCAGTAAGCGATGGCAGAGGTCCCTTTACAAAGTCATGTCGCTTTAAAAATTCTGTATTCCTTTGCCTAGGCTTTCAGAAAGTAGAGAAAGGAGGGTAATTACCATGTACAGAACACCTGCCTTGTGCCCAGCTCTCTGCAAACTCTTTTCATTCTTCCTACAAAACACAGAATTTTTCACCCCATTTGACCACTGAGGGAACCGAGGGTCATAGAGTTAATAGGCCTAGGGACAGACGCGAGGATTCAGAACCCAGGCCCGACTGCACCCTAGCTCCCCGAGCAGATCAGACAGCACCTGTCGGCTTCCGGGCCTCGCCCTAGACCCAGCTCCCTGCGGCCCGTGAGGGGAGGGCGGGAACCACACTGGGCTTCCTGAGGGAAAGGCTGTGTTTCCTTCCTGCGGAAGTAAGTTGGGACTTTCAGTCATTGCAGAAGCGAACAATAGGTGGCAGCACATGCATGTAACAATATGGTGCCTATGTTCAGTCAGTAGATTTCATTTTTTAGGTTCTGTATCATTTTCTAAGAAACACCTTATATGAGTCATCTGAGCAATTTGTACAAAGTACCCCTACCCATGGAATAAAAAAAAGTACAAGTGTCAGCTATCCAACCAGTAGTCCCTTGCCTTTCCCCCGTGACAGTGATAACACTGAGCCATTTGGTGTCTCTATCCTAAACCCGGCTTAGACAAACCTTATGATCCTTGTTGTGTAGGGGCCTCCTTTTGCCTTTTCTTTCTCTACTTTTTACACATGGACGGGGCTACTGGGGATGCTAAGAAAATTACTTCTTTAAGAACTCTCCATCGCCAAACATCAGGAAAGTGTATTCAACTTCAGAAGAAGGTTAGGACAAAGAATTGGACTTCCTGTCTGGCCTAGTGCAGAGCAGATACACAGCTGGGTGACCCTTTGTGACCGCATTCCAGCAGCATCCCTCCCGGAACTTCGGGATTTGCCACGAGCAGAAGGAGCTCCCAAGACAGCTCCCCTTCCCAGGCTCAGAGAGCACCCTACAGGCAGCCTGCAGCACCTCACTGCATTCGGAGGCCATGCCTTTCTCTCTGGGTTTGGGGTTTCCCTAAGTTTCTCTAGGGTGAACCTGTGGTGTGGTTTTTTCTTAATGACATAAATGAGCTCCCTTGGTTGGCTTTTGGCAACCGCCTCAAATAGATGACCCTATTCCGTTCGAGAGGTTGAGGGGAAGGGGACTTTTTAGAGAGCTGTGGCCCTGGGATGCTGGCTCTGAAGAGCATTTTGGGTTGTCCCCATGGGACAGGTCACTAGATGACACCATGCAGCTTTATTTGGCCGAGGACCCCATTCATCTTCATCGACAGGAATATTAACTCAGTGACTAAACACGTTTTTTGGGGGGGGTACCAACTATGTATTTGGTATTGTGCTGGGTGCTAGAATATGTGGCCTTAAATGTTTTTCACTTAACATGAAATGAGTGTGGAAAAAACTAATGCAATATTAGTAATAGTTATTATTTTATCATTTATCAAGCTGTAAAGTTATCCGGTGATTATTATTATCCTCTTGTATGTTATCACTTATGAGTTAAGAGTAATATTGGTCACTCACTTCTCCGTGTGAGGAATACATAAAATTGCTCTTTATTCGCAAAACCAGGCAGTTCTCTTGTGTGCAGCCAGGTAACAAATGCTGAGTGAACTTGGTGTCCTGTTTTCTTCGTCCTAGCCTGCAGAGTGGGATGAACCTGCAGATTTGCTTTGTCAACGACAGCGGCAGTGACAAGGACAGTGATGCAGACGACAGCAAGACCGAAACCAGCTTGGACACCCCCTTGTCGCCCATGGTGAGTCCGTAGCTGCCCCTGGGGCTAGGTGTGCGTGCTTGCCTGGTCATTCAGCTTCTTTTCCAGTGTTAGTCAGGAACAAACATGACAGAGGTTTAAACAGAGAAATGTCACTTTGCATTTCTCAGTGTGACATGCCCCTGAAATCCGACAGTGATTGAAAAAATCAAAACTGTGGTGCAGCAAGGATACATAAGCACTGTTTAAAGTTAGTAACAACTTTCCTATGAAACCACAGGAGAAATCATAAGTACCCTAAAAAATTCTCAGGGAAAAATATGCTAAGCACCCATCCTTCCCTGCTGGGTTTAGAAACATGAGCACAGGCCAGCAGTAGGACGCATTCTAAAAGGACAGGGCTGCGGAGGCAGAGGAGGGCGGGCAGGGAGGGGTGGGAAGACTCATGCACAGAGCCGTGGCTCAGAGAAACCAGCAGGGGTTTCTAGTGTTCCTTACTCATTCCTTGCACACGCATTATAAACCTTGCACACACTTCTTACTGACCACGGATGCTCGTGGCTGGAACTCTTGCTGCTCTGTGACGTCTGTGCATTACTTTTCTCACCAACCAATCATGTTTTCTTACCAAGGAAACCATGTTGGTCACAGGCTACCTGGGATCCTGGCCACTCCAGAGAGAGCTACACGTCTCCTTAGCTCTGGATTGAATAGTTTGCTATGTCTGATCTTTCGAGACCAAGAATCAAAGAAATTGATTCAAGTTTGTCATAAATCTGTTCTGCCTATTATTTATTTATTATGCTGCCCTTTATGCTAAAATCATAGTCCGTTATCGACACTTGGGAAATAAACTAACTTTTTAACTGTTACTTGAGATTGGTGCACATCAGATCAAGCGGCGAGCTACGCAGATGGTGGGGAGTCTCAGGAGGACCCAGGGAGGCGCCAGCCCCCCTCCCAAGACGGCTCCTGGCAGGCACAGCTCAGCACTGCTCCTTTTCCCTTCACAGAGCAAACAGAGTTCTTCCTATTCTGATAGAGACACTACTGAAGAGGAATCTGAATCCCTAGACGACATGGATTTCCTCACCAGGCAAAAGAAACTGCAAGCCGAAGCCAAAATGGCCCTCGCCATGGCCAAACCCATGGCCAAAATGCAAGTAGAAGTGGAAAAACAGAACAGGAAAAAGTCTCCCGTCGCTGATCTCGTAAGCAGCAAGCACTGAAACGCAAGCCAGTGTTTGGCGGCTGCAAATGGTTGACACTGTCCCAACCCTTTAACCAGAGTTGTGCAAACTTGGGTTTCTCCAAGGCAGTTTGTAAAAAGTACTGCCATTGAGAAATATTTAAGTTTCTTTTTCCTTTCTGCTGTATCACGGAAAGATACATAAGCAACAGGTTTCACAAAAGTAAAGTTCGCTCTTGATTTACACCTACTGTGTTTCTAAGGGGCAATATTAGCTATTGTGGGAATATTGATATTTAAATTCCTTTAAAGCAATCTCAGTTTAAGAACCTGTTGGTTGTGGCAAACTCACTACTGGCTATAGCTCTCATTCCCACCTTTGAATGAAGACAATATGGCATAGTAGGTAAGAACCCTAGCTTTGCCCCCAACCTGCTGTGAGGCTCTGGGCTGGTCACACAAGTCTCAGTTTTCTCATCTATAGAATGGGACCAACACCTGTGTCAGACCTGTGTCTGACACAGTAACACCTGTGTCAGAACACAATTGTGAGAACTCAGTGAACAGAGCTTCCAAAGCACATAGCACAGTGCTTATCACACGGTATGAGTTAATAGCTGATGTTAGTAATTTTATCTGTGTCATTAATATTATTTGAGCTCCCTGGTCATTCATTTGGGGATATAATAATTAACTCAAGGTTGTCACAGCCTGTGTTAAGAACCAGTCTGAAAGCGTTAGCATTATGATGCTGATAGTGTTTCAAAGATGTGGTGAACAGGGCCTCGCATTGGCAACGGGAGTCTGGGAAAGCATTTAAGCCCAGAGCTTGAATCCAAGTGGGCGAATGGAGGGGAGGTGGTTAGAGGAAACTGGGTCTTAGGTCCATGGTGCTTGCTGCTCCATTCACACCTCCATTTCTTCCCTCACATCTCCAGCTGCCACACATGCCTCACATAAGTGAATGCTTGATGAAAAGAAGTTTAAAGCCCGCTGACCTGAGAGATATGACGGTGGGGCAGCTACAAGTGATAGTCAATGATCTCCATTCGCAGATAGAAAGTAAGTATAAAGTGTGCCTGAAAATGGAATAATAAATGTAAAATACAATGGGATAGCGCCACTTCCTCGATTCAGTTCCTTTGTGCAACGTTTCATTGGGTTCGTCCTGTGTGCGTGCAAGGAAAGGAAGAGAATCACGAACTCTCTGACACTCTCCCTCTCCCTCTCTCTTTTATTACTTTGAAATATTCAGAAACTTTAAGAGGTTTTCAAGGTTAGGTCCTTTTTATTTATTTTAAATCACCAGCTCCTAGCAACTGCTTGGCATGTATTTGGCCTACACCATCTGTTTCTAGAACACCATTAAGTAGTTACAGGTCATTTGATATACAATTATACCCTCAACTTTCCTGGTATATTCATTCATTTTAGGTTCATCAAATCAAATTTGACTTATTTTGTGGTACTCCAGGTGGGGAGGGTATATATGACCAACATGTGAAAATTATAGGGTGACAACCTATGGGCCTGTTTCCCCCCAGAAGTAGTGCAGAGGCGTAGTGAGTGAGGGGTGCTCACTCAGGCTGATTAGAGATGCAGAGGGTGTCTGTTGCTTGGCCTGGCGAAAGAGACAACATGCCCACTTGGACAGTGTGGTTAGGCCAGATGGACTCACAAGCCCTCGGAATTTATGATTCCTTAAAATCGTAAAATCATATGCACTTACAGATAAAGCTGCCTAAGAGATATGCCAACCAAATGCATTCAGACAAACCAACTGTAAAAAGCATCTTTTAGGAGCCAAGTGGGAAAATCGGAACACTGGCTAAATGTTTTATTAAAGATTTATTTTTTTATTCTGATACAATAACAATATTGTGGTTATGTTCATTTTTTTAAAGAGCCCTATCTTTAGAAAGACATACAGAAGCCCTAACAGATGAAATAACATGATGTCTGGAATTTGCTTTAAAATAATCCAGTAGGAGAAGGGGAGGTAACATGAGTCAAGATTGTCTAGTTGAAGCTAATGGGATGCATGGGAAATTCTTAAACTGTGCTCATTGTTTTTGTATCAGTTTGAAGTTTTCCATAATAAAAAGTTAAAAACTTCCTATGGGGGAAAAGGTTCCTACGAACTATGCTGGCACTTTACTAAGTGCTAGTATAAAAAACTACCCCAAGGACACATTGGGGAAAAATGGAATTAGACATATTCAATGTTAAGTTAATATAGTGAGTATTGTTTTAAAACTAAAAAAAAGGAGTTTTAACATTTTAATTAAGGAACCATAGATTCACTGGATTTTTTAATATTCTACTACATTGTAATTTTAGTCAAGAATAAGTTACTGTGAATTTCATTCTTTATGGTAATATTTTACCACTGAAACATCTTCCTTAGAATTTTAAATAATAACATTGCTATCTTGTCCATTTCAGGGGTAGATGAAGCTTTAGACCTCTTCGTGTAATTTTTTTTCCCTCTCTTTTTAAGTTGGAAATTAGTCTGAACTAAAGGCAGACAAATGCATCATTTGAAGTCAGGACCTCTAAGAGCATTTCCAAGGGGGACCTGGCTGAATACCCACCTCCCTTCTTTGATTTCCAGGCCCAGTGCTCTTGCTAAATGAATGTTCTCTCCCATGTGTTCATGTATCCAGACTTAGAAGCTTTTTTTTTAATCCTCACCTGAGGACATTTTTTTTCATTGCTTTTAGAGGGTGGTGGGGGTGTCAGGGGGGTAGAGAGAGAGAGAGAGAGACATTGAAGCAAGAGAGAAAAATTGATTGGTTGCCCTGACAGGGGATCGAACCTGCAACCTTTCGTTCTATGGGATGATGCTCCAACCAGCTGAGCCACACCAGCCCAAGCCAGACTTCGAAGCTTTAATTCTCACCTGAACTGAGGGGGAAACACAAGAGAGGGCCCCTTACTTGTTCATATTTTTCAGAGGCAGAAGCCATATTGACCCAGTGCACTGATTCAGGAGAATTAGAAATGTTTCCATCGTGTTGAAGGGACTTATTTAGGAAAAGAAAGATCAAAACTATGAACAATAAAATGACAAAAAATACGTATCTATCAACAATTGAATCTGAAAAACAAACTAAGCAAACGAGAAGAACAGAGACAGAATCATAGATACAGAGAACCTTTAATGGCTGCCAGATGGGAGCGGGTGTGGGGAATGGGTGAAGAGGTGAGGCGATTAAGAGGTACAAATAGGTAGTTGCAGAATAGCCATGGGGATGTAAAGTACAGTACAGGAAATGGAGTAGCCAAAGAATGTATATGCATGACCCATGGACACAAACAATGATGTGGGGATTGCCTGAGGGAGAAGGGGGTGCAAGGTGGAGGGAGGCAAAGGGGGAAGAATCAGAACAACTGTAATGGCAAAATCATTAAAGTGTAATTGAAAAAAAAAGAGGGAGGGAGGGAGGGAGGGAGGGAGGAAGGAAGGAAGGAAGGAAGGAAGGAAGGAAGGAAGGAAGGAAGGAAGGAAGGAAGTTAGGAAGTTAGTTTTCCACCTATTTTATTCCCATGTAACTCCTAAGGAATATTTGACCTGTTGTCCAGAGATTTCGGGGGTTATTTCTCCTGGTCTTACACATCTGGTTTTCCACTCTCTGGAGCTAATACTTTATCCTAGAACAACCTGCACACAGGGCTGCCCCTTCCCCAGGCCACGGGAAGCCTCTGGGCCTGCCCGGGGCGCCCTCCTCTCCAGCTGGGCGGCTGATGGAGCCTGCCAGCCATCGCAGCCCCTCTGACCCTCCGCGCGGCAGGCACAGTGGAAAACTTAAACCCCAGACTTTTTGGCTCAAATTTTTTCAAAACAAAAAACCGCATTTTCTAACAAACTGTTCCCCTGATAGTTAATCATGTCTTTTCCCACTTTAATGTGAATGTATTTGGAAATACTTTGTACTTTATTTCTTTTCTTCTAACATTTCAATAATTATGCACACTAATCATGTTTTCAAATTGATGGCCTCCCCTGAGGTAATGAGAAGCTCATAAAGGAATTCTAAATGTTAACAAATAGAGATATAGATAATATAGATAGATATAGGTATCTATGGTACATGTACCCATAAATAGTTACTCCCTCTGACTCGGATGCAACCGTGTCTATTTTTAAACGTTCTCGTCTCCTTGCCCCAGGCTTGAATGAAGAGTTGGTCCAGCTGCTTCTCATCCGAGACGAGCTGCACACAGAACAAGATGCGATGCTGGTAGACATCGAAGACTTGACCAGGTCGGTGAGGTCCCACCCTTTCCAAGGAAACAGAGAAGCCTGGGGTGGGCTGAAGTCTCAGAATCAGGGCAAGGGCGAGCGCTGGGGAACTGCCTCCCTCGCTTCCAGGAGTTGCTCACCTAATCCCTGCTGGTGTCAGCTGTTCAGGTGGAGGAGAAGTGGCCCAGACTGCTGCTTGCAGGACACGTTGCTTCTCACAACCATCCCCACCTGGTGACGGGTTGTCGGGGGCATTAGAACGTGCGAGCGCACCCAGGTCAGGTCAGCGGTTCTGGCCCAGGAGGGCTTTGCCCCGCGGGATTGGCCCGGGGAGTTGGCTCTAAGCCATTCCACGCTGGCGGGTTTCCAGTGTAAGAGCAGCCGCATGGTGGAAGGCACAAAATGGCACTTGCTGTTATGTGACATGACTCTTGATCACATGTGCTGTGCCCAGAAGGCAGTGACACTGGAATCTTTCCACAGGGCCAGTCCCGCCAGATTGCTCTCACCAGGGGGAAGCTCCAAGCCTTGAGTATCTAGTGGGGCCTGGTTCCATTGCCTCTCTGTGAAGAGGTGAAGAAGGCTTCCTTCCCTAGAGGTTAAGGAAACCAGGCTCATGCATCAAGATCTTGCATGCGTTAATTTTCTTATAGAAAAACCTGTCACCGTACCTATAGAAAGTACACAAAATACTGTGAGCATTCCTATTATCTCATATTTACTCTGGCACCTTTTCTGAAACAGGTTATTTGAAGTCTTTAAACCAGGAGGCAACAATTACTATTAATCCCAGGAATGGTATTCAGAGAGTCCAAGGCTCCCCAAGGAAAGGAAGAACAGTGCTTGTCACGCTAACATAAAGAATTGACCATATGATCCAGACCCATCCAAGAGAAGCTTGAAAACATATGTGGTGAAAATGCTCTCAGGACTGCTTCTCAGTGTACAACACTGGCTGAAATTTTTTTTTAATGCAGTGTTGTAGAAATAGTTTTGGTAGCAAAATAAATGCCGTAGATCCATGTTTAGGCTTTTGTTTTTTAAGACCAATGTGCAGCACTCTTTTGTATGCTTTGAATACTATTGTCCCACCCTTAACAAAAAGACAATGCCAAAAAAACAAAAAAACATAATATTGACATCCACAGATGAATTTAGACACTGCACCAACAACTATAAGATAACGTCGCTTTTTGTTATTCTAAGAAATTTCATACAGGCATTGGGATTATGGGACATCAGTAGTGAAATATACACCCAGGACCTACATCTTCGAAAAATAATGTCAACTCTTTGATAAACCTATGCTTTATCTGTGGGAGCAGAGACTTTTACCCTGCCCCTCAAAGCAGCATGGCCCTTGCTCGCTGCCGGGAGGACGTTGGGAGGCTCCTCCCTTCTCTCGAAGGATTACGTTGTTACTTAGGATTGTAGTATGCATTTTGTGTATACCTTTCAGACGGTGTGACCAGGAGAAGCCAGGTGGGCAGAACCATAGGGTTAAAAGGAGAGGAATCACTAACTTAAAGGTGTTGAAAGAACCCTTTACATTGGAGTAGGTAGGGAGACATTTCTGTGTCTGTTCTTGGCTGCAGATATATAACTCTGCTTATGGAGGAAACTGAGGATACGTAAGTGCCCCTACAGAGCTGTGCGGCCAGATCCGAGCAGGCTGAGAGCGTGGCTGCAGGCCCCCTGAAGTCCCCTTCACCTCCTCCCCTCGCCCGACAAACTCCTACCATCCGGTGGCAGTTCAGATCAGTGGTTCTCAGATTTGGCTGTACATTGGAACCCCTGGGAACCTTTATAAAGCATTGACACAGAAATAGGGCTGTGAGGTGGTCTGCTAGAGAGCATAATTTTTTTTTTTTTTTTAGGAATAGAAGCTTTTTCTTGAGTTCCTTTATGGTTAAATGAGTATCGCCAATTATTTGTGGGCTGTTGAATGTGGCAAGGACACTATTGTCACTTCCCTATTTCAGAAAGTATTTGCGGTTTGTCTTCTCTGTACTGTAGATATGAGACATTCTGCATAAAACCAATGAGTTAACCTTGACGTCACTGACTGCCCAAATCAGGGCAGCACCCAAAAATGGCCTCTGATCCTTCGGGTATAGCTGGAAACCACACCCTTAGAGGCTTTTCTCTTGCCAAATTTATAATTTCCTAATATCCTCCTTCAAAACATTTGTCTTTTGCAGCCTTCAGACCCTACCATTCTCTGAGATGTCTAATTAGTGCCCATTCAAGGGATGTAAGCAGCTTGGCCATTCCTCCCGTCGTCTCCACTGGCCAGGCACTGGGTCAGCCAAACTTCGGGCTCACAGTCCAGAATAGGGCTGGACGAATGTGAAGACTCAGCCCATCCTACCCCGCCCTCCCTGCCATGACCATGCCCTGAGGACTGTTCGAGGGGGTGGGAGGAAGTACGCAAACAGGGAAATTCTTTACATCCACCAAAACCTGCCATTTGCTAGGAAGACGTTAACTTTTGTAAGGAGGGCATTAGATCACTGGCCTCTGCTTTGTCAGGGGCCTTGCCAATAGATGTGCGTCTGTGTGCGCATGCACGTTTTTAGATGAAGTAGCCACGAGTTTAATTTCTGTCACCCTACTTTGTTTTGACTTTTTGCTTAGCACTTTTTTTCTGTCTGCTCGCTAGCTGTTTACTGTAGGTTCCCCTCTTGTCGCTCAGTTGGCATATATGCTCCATGAGAACAAAGGCTGCATTGTCTACTCTGCTCTGAAGCCCTTGCACCCGGAGCCCCGCCTGGCACTTAGTCAACATTTGTTGAATAAATGGCCCCAGAGACTTACCTCTTCCTTTTTCAACATAGCACTTTAACCAGTCTCAGATTAGTCCAGTAGCTTAATAGATAAAAGGAATTATGCATAGAATGTAAAAACTGAAGAGGGAAAATCCATTAAAATTAAGAACTGTTTCTTGGTTCTCTTGATTTCACTGTGAGTAACTCTGAACCTCAGCTTAGAGGATGTTTTTAGCTGTTGATTGGAAAGTAGCTGGGATCCTTCTTCTTAGCACTAAACAAATGTATTAATTTTACAGACATGCTGAAAGCCAGCAGAAGCACATGGCAGAGAAAATGCCTGCAAAGTGAAAAGAAGCCATCCAACCAGAGGACAAGCTAGACTTCATTTTGCTTCTGTGGTTGTAAAAATGTTGTCGCTAAAGGTGGCGCAGAAACAAACAAATATCAGTGTTAGTCATTGATAACGTCTGAAGCTTAATGTCCAGTGATTGGCCTTTGCTTCTTAATTTATTTTAATTTTTTTACTGTGCCACTAAATATCAGGCATTTTAATAAAATATTGTTACAAAAGTGTACAGTACTCACACCACCACCACTCATGGTTCATGAAAGAGGGTAGTTTTAACGTTATTTTTCTTTGTTTAGACATTTTAAGTTGGAGCAGTATTTTACCACTGACTCCTTTCATCCCTCACTGTAGTTTTAAAGACCTGTAAATGACGGTGCTATACAAGTCAGAAATACATGCCTGCCTCGTAGTGAAGTTGTAGCTCTCCGTACTCTGTATATTTTAATCAGTTTTCAACATTTTGTGAATGTTGACTACCTGAAGTTCATTTTTAGATGTGCTATTAACATTCTGTTGGATTCAGAGGGTTCCTTGAAAGTTTTATGTATAAATATGTAAAATAAAAATTAAAACTTTGTTTCATATGATATGTCTTTTTGCTCACTAGCAAGCCTGGCCCTGGCTGTATTCCTTCCCTTTTCAGTCTTCCTCAGCTGAATTCCTCACCAGGAATTTCTTCCCGTGTTAATGATTTCTGTTGGTCTCATGAAAATGCGAGGTCTAAAGACACTAGAGAACAGGTTATTTTTATCAAAGGAAAAACAGGGTGCTCTCCAGAGGACAGGCAATGCAGTGAACTGCCAAGAAGATGGGGAAGAGTGCGTGAGGGCGTGCGTGAGTGAACGTGTGTGGGAGTGAGGGTGTGTGAGAGAGCGGGTATGTGTATGTGAGTGATCCAAAGAAGACAACATCAGCAACATCCGAACAAGCGTTTCTGTTACTGCTCAAAGTAATCATTCTGGAATTCTAGCCCTGTACCATTTACTAGCCGCTGGTCTTGTTACAGCCTCTTACTACATCCAAACTCCATTTATCCAATTGACCACATGAACACACGTTGCTTGCATGTATGCGTTTCTTGAGGCCAGGTGTTGCCATTTTTCCAATTTTAACCACTTCCACTGGTTTAAGGAAGAAAAGTGCCAAGTCCAAAGAAGTATTATTCCCCAATTAGTAGAGAGCTTCAGAAAATCTATTTAATTAGCTATCGTCCATGCAGCTGTTAGGGAAGCATAAACTAAAGCAGAGATGAGCAATCAACATTCCAGAACCACCCACAGACCACCTGGTTTCACTCTAAGGCCCATGACGTAATCTGAAAATAGAAGTTTAGGCGGCTGTTTACATTTTCCTTTCTTAAAAATACCCAGCTACACAGTTTAAGTAATAGTAATAAAGAGCTGCCAGTTCTCAGCCTTCTATAATCTTAAATTGTAATACTAATCCTTTGTAGGGGCCTCAGACAAATTATTTTCATTTGGAAAAGAAAAATAAAGCAGCCCTGAAATGCATTTTCGATGTTGTGAGTTGGCTATTGCACAAGACAGTTTGCTCACCATTGAGCTAAAGGGTGGCACCCAAAGTCCTCTCTGCCCAGAGATCAGGAGCTGAGCCTGAAGTCCTGCACCAGCTGTCAGCCATCTCCTGGGCGGTTCCCCGCCGAGACTCTCGGTCCAGCTCCCGGACTTCTGCCGCTTCGTCTCGGGGAGATCATTGGTCAGTAAGCAGTGATTCTCATCCTCACCTGCATAGTGGAATCACCCGGGCAATTTAGCAACCATGGGGGCTGGTCCTCAACCCCACATACTGACTTAATTGGTCCAGGGTGTGGCCTGGGTATCAGGATTTTTTTTTAAGGTCCCAAGATAATACTAATACTAAGAATCACTGCCTCAGACTTTCTTCCTTTTTAGCTTTATTTGTTTAGTATCTAATATTTTCCTAGTTAAAATGTATTACTGTTAATTTGACCTTTTGGGGAAAGCCAGTCTTGGAAGAGTGCTACAAAACAATGCCTGTGCTCAAGTAACATAGCGTGAGCTAAAAACCACCCTCAGTGATATCCACAACCTGGAGTCCCGAAGCTAAAACTCAGTCTGCCAAGACTTAATTTTTTTTAATCCTTGCCAAAATTGCCAGTTTCAATAAAAATTTAGAAATGAGTTTTCTCTTTGTCTTAAGCAATACAATCTCTCTGGCTAGACACGTGTTCTGAAGAAATCCATGGCTTCCAAACTCTTCGGATGTTCGAAGCCCATAATCATAGCTGGAGAGCCTGAGCAATGAAGAACTGAGCCTGAGAAGAAAGAAACCAGGATTACATCACAGAGGCCCCTGGAAGCACCTCCGGGGTCAAAGCCAGTTAAAGTGGAGCAGTTCTTCCCACTCCCCAAGACCCTCAAAGGAGATGACACTCGGTGCCTGATGTCCCTTCCACACTTCTCTGCCCCTGGTTAGAAAGATCACTACATGACCCCCCTCCGCAGGGAATCTTTCAAAATGGGGTCTTTCTAGTCCTATTGCTTCAGTTTTTGAGCAATGACTGGGATTATTCCTAACAGCATCTTCTCATCTGCACCAGATCACCCTTCTGTACTTAAACTAGGACCCTTAACCAGGCTTAGTTAGAAGGCTAGACTACCTGACCTGAAAAATAGGGCATCCTGTCTTCCCAATTTTAGGAGAATAAGGTGTGAGGGCACCCAGGGCTCTGGGCCAGAAGGAATTGGGCACAAAGGCCGACGCCACCATCTTCCTGGTGATCCGACCTTGAGGAAGTTACTGCAACTCAATTTTATCTTATCACCTGAAAGTAAGCTCTCTTGGGATTAATCTAAAGATTGAGTAAAACAGTGCCCACGAAAGCTCCTGGCACCCAGGAGATCCTCAACAAGTAACTGTTGAAAGAAGTACATTCTCAGGATTTGGGTGAAGGAGGCATTCTGTATTTTACCCGTTTCTAAGATTTAACACATCCTTGTGGAGTTTTTCCTCTTGTTTATTAATCATCCATTCATAAAACAGATACTCAAGGAAAAAATAATGTCAGTCTCCAAGTCCCATCACTCCTCCAAAAATCAACATTAAAACATGGAATGTATTCTTACACACCTTTCTCCATGCGTATAGAAACAGATACAACTAATAGGTTTTGTGTTTCAATTTGTTTATACAAGTGTGGGGTCACATAAAATAGTGTTTTGCAACCTGCTTTGTCCATGGACACCCTTCCAGGTGAGTCCATACGGATGGACGGGCCTCAGTCAATTTTTTTTAACAGCTGTATAATCATCCCCCATATGATGAAACATACTGTCTCCAGCTATTCCTTTTAATGGTGGGCATTAAGGATCTTACCAGGTTTCTGCCACTAAACACAGTGATGCAATAAATATGCTTGTACTTAACCTACTTGTTCTTTTATTCTGTGATAACCTCTCTCCAAAGTGTTGCTCTATGGTCTGGAGACTTTCCTTCCACAGAATGTAATCTCCACTGTCTCTAATTAAATGGCCCAATGGAAAATACAGCTAGCCATCTGCCAAAATTCATGCCTCCCCACCATGTTCAGAGTTAGAGAGTTGTCTCTGGGAAGTGGCTAAACCGGAAATACACTTCTTTCCCACCACCCCCTTGCCTGTAGATGTGACCCATGACTGATTTTCATCAATAGACTGTGAGTGGGAGTGATGTGTCTTCATTCCAGCCAAGCCTTTGAAGAAGGGGTTTGCGTTCTCTGTGCTTTCTCCTCCTCCTTACATCCATCATGGGAACCCAGGGGACAGCAGAGCCACAGTGTGGAAGGAGTCTGGGTCCTGGAGTCCACTGCATGGGGAGGGCTGCTTGCCATCCAGCAGGGTTTGCCTCAGACCGTCACAGGAGTGCGACATAAGCTATGATTATGTTTGGCCCATTATACTGCATCAAATCTTTTTGTTACAGCAGCTAGCATTACCATAACTGAGGCAAGTCCTTAACTAGGAAGCCACAGTCCTTTAAAAAAAACCTAGGACACAGACCAAGGTCTCTGGAGACAAATCCTGTGTTCTTAACCACCACACAACATTGCTTCTAACGGTTGCATCTTTTCCTCTGAAGCATCGTCTGTAGGTCAGCGACTTGTCGTCTTTCAGTTTATGGACCTCTTCAGTTTAATTTATATCCTGCCCACCCCCCATTCTATCGTTCCCTCAAGTCATTAGATCAGAATGAGATTTGTCACAAACCATTCATACCAGAAACAAGAATATGGATTTCATTATGATGCCAGAAACACAAATATTGATCAAGCAACTGCAGGAGACATTTTTTGGTGTCCATTTGGAAGAGCCTTGGGTTCCTACAATCCTCAAGACCATGTTTTGATTATTACTTCCCCAGCCAAATCCTGATGCTTAGAAAAAGCAATTACCTTTTGTACTGATGTTCTTTTTTTTTTCTAAATAAGATGACACATTCATTACGAGATAGGTTGATGGGTAATGAGTTTTTCAGGGTATTTTAATTGGGGCTTATAGTCCATTGTCGGTATAAATTAATATTATATATTATTAAATATTATGAGTTAATGGCCTGGCTATGCAAAATAAAAGCGCCCTCCTAATTTCTGAGTGAGAATGCAAATAGTCTTTCGTTTAGTAGGAAACAATGTACCAGGATGAATTAATTGGTTGTAAGAAATTCCTCCCTGTGGTATGCTTGCTTTCACGCATTTCTCTGTTCTAGAACAAGGCTCTGCCATTGGTCGTACCGCTGCCCTTGTTTTAAAAACCCACTGCATGAACTTCCTTGCACCAACATACAAGAGCCCACAGTAGAAAAGCACTACTTATGGGGAAAATGATTTTATTTCCACCCTCCATACTAGGCATTCGAACTTTCTTGGTGATTATTTACTGCTAACGTCTCCTTTCTCTTGTGTCCAATCAGCATCTTATTTGCTTTTTGACTTTGCAGAAAATAGTGGCATGGATCCTGGCTCTGATAAAAGTACAGACAAGGCTGGAAATAAGTTCTTTAATTTTCTGGCTCATAAAATTACTTCCTTCCAGGTGTCTCTTAGTTCTCAGTAGAAATGACAGTCTGTAATGATGTGTCCTCTCACCTTGTGAGGGGGATTTTTAGGTCACAGAGCATCCTCACATATTAGAAGTGGCATCTGAAAGACAACAGGAGCCCGTATTTCACCTTAGGAGCAGTTTAGATGTCAGGGTTGAAGATACCAAGTGTTTACTCTTACAAGCAAAGGGAAAACAGGACTTCACTAATTTATCACAAAACGTCCCTCTCCTCTTTCCAGTGATGTGAAGGACTTTTGTCTCTGTCGCTTAAGAGGCTGGTTTTGAGTCATTGTCTCAGATGCAAGTCAGACTGAGAGTCAAACACCAGGCAACTCTGTTGAGCTAAGTAATTTTTTAAGGGAAGTCATAATGGCCCTGGGAAGAAGAATTAGGTGTGGGGATGTTTTGCATGGGACTAATAAATCCATCTCCCTGCAGTTCTGGCTAAATCAAGAGTGGGAGTGAAACAGAACATGGGCCTTTTCGGAGTTCCCAAACCAGTCTCAACAGGCCGAAGGTGGGGGCGCCGGGTCTGAAGGGAGACAGCAGCTCTCACTTCCTGGACCTGAGGCCAAGAGCCAGGGAGTATGAGAGCTGAGGGGAGTGCAAGAAAGTGCTGTACACTAAGGGGCCCCAGAGCACCAGGACAGCACCTGATACTTCAAGGCAGGCATTGGTTGCCCAGGTGGGAGCAGGAGCTGGAGATCGGCCTCGAGGTGGCCAGGGAGTGGGCCTCGCGGGGGCCTGCGCTCTCCTATGAGAACACCCTTCGGTCGCCACAGGGGGACCCCACGAAGCTCAGGGCCAGGCCTACCCCCAGGAGGCCTGAGGCCAGAGGAGAGCCTTGAAGGGGCTGAATAACGGAGGTGTTATGAATTTCGTTGGCCATATGTGAACGATCAGAAACCTCTTTTGAGTTTCCTCTGCTTCTCGAGTTGCTACCTCCCCCAGAGCCTCAGGCAAGAATCAGGAAGTGTAAGTTACTGGGGTTTAGAGGGCAGGGGCAAATCCAAGGAAAAAAAAAAACAAATCATTAAGAGTTTTGAATTTTGCCCTTTTGGGTCACACTTGAAATACGTTGTCCGCTTGCTCCCTGCAAGAAAGAGTCTTAGATAAATCATCATGGTTTTGATATTGAAATTATATTTTGAGTCTTATTTTCTCTCTCTCTCTCTCTCTTTCTCTCTCTCTCTTTTTTTAATATCATAGCTGGTATGCCAATATAGTACCAATGATGCCCTCCCCAGCCCACTAAAATAAAAAGTCTAAGTGCCACTTCCTCTTTTTAAAAATACACACATGTGTATCACTTCCTAAATTACACTCATTGTCAAGAATTTTGGACTATAAAATTATCCCAGAGTTAGTTTTTGTCTGAGGCAGTTAACTGCTCTTTAAAACAGCATGGTTGCCCTAATTGCATTTCTTAGGAGCCTCTGTGCTTCCTAACGGGGTCCAGATACACTCACGGTCAGAGTTTAGAATAAAGCAAGCAAGGCTATGCTATATACCTGAAACTAATGCAAAATAATATTGAATGTAAACTGTAATTGAAAAATAAATAAATAAAGGAAATAAAAGACTCTCATTTCAGGAGCATGCATGGATCTTCCTCTACCGCCGATGAGCGGGACCCGCAGCATGGCTTCCACGTCACACCAGAAAGTGAAAGCCAAGTCTTGGGGCTACTTCACATTTTTTAGACTAATAACCCAAAGTTAGCCCAGGCTTCCTGGCTCAAGATGAAAGCATTTCCATCGGGAATTCCTTGGCTTCAGTTTCCAAGCCAGTCACACAAACCACCCCAAAACACCCCTACATCTGATAAGGGGTTAATATCCAAAATTTATAAAGAACTTATAAAACTCAACACCAAAAAACCTAACAATCCAATTAAAAACTGGGCAAAGGACCTGAATAAACACATCTCCAAAGAGGGCCCATAGACATATGAAAAGATGTTCAATGTCACTAATCATCAGAGAAATGCAAATTAAAACCAAAATGAGATATCACCTCATACCTGTCAGAATGACT
>PVJD01001995.1:88364-225897 GCA_004026545.1 Mormoops blainvillei
AAGAAACATGCATAAAGGGTCCATCAGCAAAGCCTAATGGGGGAAGGATTGAGGGTGGGAGGTGGGGAGGGGTGGGGCTGGCGAAAGTGGTGGCGGGAAAATGTTGACAAAAACAAACAAAAAGCAAAGTGGGAGTAGTGTGGGAATTTAAGGAGCCAAAGAACAGGTGTGTGCAGCGCATGGATTATGGACTAAGAAATGTGGGGATGATGAAATGGGGTGCAGGGTGGAGGGGATATAGGGAAAAAAAATGGGACAACTGTAATGGCATATTCAATAAAACATGCCAAAAAAAAGTTCTCATATTGTAAAAAATAAATAAAAATAAATTAGTAATTGTAGGCTCTATGTTTAGGAGTCAAGAAACAAATCTCTGTAGCATACATTTCTATATTTTAAGTTTTTTGAATACATATTGATTATTTTTACATGGAAAGATATGCTTTTAAATCTGTAAACTAATTTTTAATTTTTTAAGAGAATACATAATCATTGAAGAAATTATTGGAAATTCAAAAAGCAAAGTGAATTTTTTTAAAAACTTCCATAACTGGGGGAAGAGCTTTGTCCAGCATTCATGATTTTTGCCTTCAGTCAAGATTCCAAATAACTCAATTTGGGATTCTACAAGATCTGCCCAGAAAAAGTCCAGCCACTGTTAATCTAACAAGAACTGATATTACCTGGCAGCCAGTGAGAGTGGACTGGAATGCACATGCATGAACGAAGACTTCACCGTACCAGTCAGTGAGCAGTAGATGCCGTGGAGTGAGCATCTGTACTCTGGTCGTCACATTCAAAATGACTGATGGAGGAGAGCAACAAATCTGCATCAGATTTTGCGTTAAGCTTGAACATTCCTCTGCAGAAACTATTCAGATGATTCAGAAGGCTCTCAGGGATGATGCAATGAGTGCAGTAAAAGTAAAAGTGTGGTACAAATGCTTCAAAGATGGTCTAGAATCTGTTGAAAGCGATCCACGTCCCGGAAGGCCTGCACCAAGCAGAACCCCTGAGAATGTTGAACATGTGCAAAGTGCAATCAACAAAGATCGGTGATGGACAGTGCAAGAACTAGGAGCTGAGCTGGGGGTTCCCAAACTACCGTGTCCAAGATTTTCATGCAGGATCTTTGCATGAAACATGTCATGGCAAAATTCATTCCATGGCTTCTGCTACCAGAGCAGAAGGAACATCGTGCTGCAGTTGGTAATGACTTGCTTCGAACCACTATCATTGAACCAGATTTCCTCAAGAAGGCCATAAACAGAGATGAATTGTGGGTTTAGGGTTATGATTCAGAAACGAAGGCCCAGTCGTCCCAGTGGAAGGTGCCGTCCATCACAAGTTCGCTCCTCCAGGCCAAATGATAAGAGTACTACCTCAATGTTCTTTGTCTGTTGAGAGAAGCAATACAGTGAAGATGGCTGCAGCTCTGGGCAACTGGTAATTGGCAGCTTCTTCATGCTAATGCATCTGCTCATGCATCACGTCTCGTGCAGAGTGTTTGGTGAAACATCAAATCACCCAGGTGACACAGCCCCGCTACAGCCCAGTCTTGGCACCCTACAACTTCTGGCTTTTCCCAAAACCTAAAATCACCTTTGAAAGGGAAGAAATTTCAGACCATTGATGAGATTCAGGAAAATATGATGGGGCAGCTGATGGCAATTCCAACAAAGGAATTTGCAGAGTGTTTTAAACAGTGGAAGAGACACTGGGAGAACTGTTTGAGGTCCCAAGGTGCCTACTTTGAAGGGGACTGAGATGTCATTGTCCTATGTACCATGTTTCTTGTATCTTGTGTCTTCATAAGTGTCTCCATTTTTCATAGTGAATGACTGGATACTTTCTGGACAAAAAATAAAATTAAATTAAAAACTTCCATAACTGCCTCTCACTTTGGTGATAACTATTTGGCAGATAAATGTTTCAACCTGTATCCCCTTCATCTTTTCTCTCTACAAGCATGCACATGTTATTCCTTCCCAATGCCATCTTTCAAACATAATGTTTTCTCACAACAATATGTCACAAGCTTCTTTCCGAATCTATAAAAGAAATACCAACTTCTAAAAGAACAGATTTAACATGTTCCTTTCACAGAGCAATAAAATTAGAATCAATATGAGGAGATAGGGAAAAGTACATTTGGAATTTTAAAGACATCATTCAAAATAACCAAAGCTCTACAAATCCAGGATTATAAGATGCAACAAATGTATTTATATGAAAATATGTAATCTTAAAAGTATTTATTAGTAAATAAGTCTTTAGTAAATAAGAAAGATTAAAAATAAATAATCTGATTTTTCGAATCTGGGTAATAGTCGTATGGGTATTTATATATGGAGGTTGGGTTTTTGTTTGGGTTTTTTTTTTTTTTGCTTTTATGGGTGTTTAAGCTATCTTATAATTAAAGTTTTAGGTACACAGCATTATACTTTGATATTTGTATACACTACAAAATTATTAAAACTTTTTAAGAAAAATAAATGAGCTAATTCAGAAAACATTTGACTCAAAGTAAACTCCAAGAAATCAGGGGGGAAAATCAGTAAATAGAAAAGCAGAAATTAATGATCGTCAATAAAACTAAAAGCCGGTTCTTTGAAAAGACAAATGAATCATGACCAATAAATAAATATTGACCAAGAAAAAAGAGAGAAGTCATAAATTAAGCATAGCATTGGGAGTAAAGAGGAAGACATAATCACAAATGCAGTAGAAAAATTTAAAACTATAAGAACATTATAAGTTTGAAAAACATAAATGAAAAAAGGAAATTTAAAGAGAAATAGAAGACTTGAATAAACCAATAACTATTTAAAAACTTGAATAAGTTACAGAGGAAAAGTGTTTCCCCATCTCTTCTCAAAATAACACCATATGGTTTCTTAGGCAGACTTTAACAAACGTTCAACAGATTATTCTTATTCAATATAACTATCACAGAAAAAAGAATTTTTATTGTATGTTTTTCATCACCATTTATTCCCCTTACACCCTCTTCCACCCCCACCCATGCCCTCCCTGGTCCCCTGTAATCACCATACTGTTGTCCATGTCCATGAGTCCTTTCACAGAAAAAAAAATTTTTTTAAGAAAGTTACCAACTTATTTTCTGAGACAAAACTGCCTTAACTTGAGTTCCCCTGAAAACAGAGCCTGAACCACAAGCTTGTGTGTAGCTAGTTTATTAGGAGTGTGATTCCCCAGAAGCAGAAGTGAGGGGCAGAAGGTTGAAGCAGGGAAGGAGGAAAGCTAATAGAAGGATGTATCATGGAGCTGGCCTCCACTGCGGGAGATTAGGACCTTCTGAGAGGTCTTGTTAATTTCATCTCAGGACTGTCAGCCTGGGGAAAGAAAGGAAAGTGCATTGGATCTCTTGAGTGCCTTGGTCAAGGCCTCCCAGGGGTCAAGAGCAGCCTCACCCCTCCCCAGCATTTTCTGGTGCATCTGTGTGTGTGCAGGGCAGGTTTTGCAGGCATCTCATGCCTGTGCATTGGGGAAGCCCTTGGAAGGATGTGAGAGGAATATGAGACAGACCTAGACAAAGCACAGTCAGGTGGTACCTGTCCCTGTCCAAAGCCAGAGACAAAGCCAACATATGTGGGAATAGGAGGTAGGGCTGCCAAGATGTTTAAACCATGCTCAGGAGATGTCTGATACAGAAACCAAAAACAGGTATTTTGGTTTTTGCTACCAAAGCCAGATCAAAACTTCTAAGAAAAGGAATCTATGGACCAATCTCACTTATATGCATAGATATAGAAGTGCTACGTAAAGTAGAAGCAAGTCCAAGAAGGGTTTATCTCAGGAATGCAAGATTTCACCATTAGAAGCACTCTTCAGGGTGACTTAACACACTAACAAATTAAAAAATAAAAACAAATGTAATCAATTACACAGATGCAAAGAAAACACTTGAAATTCACTAAACACAATTTTTTTAAATCTCTTAACAAACTGGAAATGCAAAGAAACATCCTTTTATTGGTAAAGGCTATCAAACACTACAGCAGCACCACAAAAAGGGGAAGAAACATTTTCCCATTAAAACCAGGATCCTATCAAGGTGCTGCTGTGACACCTCTAGTAAATAAAAAGAAGTTCCAGAAACAAACCCTCACACTTGTGGCCAAAAAGGGCACCAAGACAACCCAATGGGAAAAAATAGCCTTTTCTATAGGGGTTGGGACAATGGGATAGCCACGTGCAAAAGAATAAAGTGGTACCCTCTACTTCATATCATATTTTAAAAATAAAATCAAAATGGATCAAAGACATAAATGTAAGAGGTAAAACTATAAAACTCTTAAAAAAAACATAGGTACAAATCACCTCGAATTAGGCAATAATTTCTTAGATGTGACACCAAAATCGCAAGCAACAATCAAAATTTAAAATTTCTGTGCTTCAAAGAATACCACCAAGATAGTGGAAATATGACCTACAGAATGAGAGAAAAAATTACAAATCATCCATCTTATAAGAGACTTGTATCTAAAAAAATATAAAAGCCCGGGCCGGTGTGGCTCAGCTGGTTGGAGCATCATCCCATAACCAAAAGGTTGTGAGTTTGATCCCTGGTCCCAGTGCATATGATCCCAGGTCCAGGCATGTATGGGAGGGAACCAATCTATGTTTCTTTCTCTCCCTTCCTCTCTCTCTAAAAAAAAGCAGTAATAATCAACTTCTGGTCAAGATGGTGACATAGGCAGACATGGTTCACCTCTTCACACAACCACATCAAAATTACAGCTAAAAGAGAAAACAATCATCACCCAGGAATGTCAGAAATCAAGTTGAATGGAAGTCTGACAACTACGGAACTGAAGAAACCACAGCCATCCAGGCTGGTAGACATGGCACAAGGGCTGAATGGGCTGGTCCAACACCCAGGTGGATAACAAGTTAGGAGGGATATCTCAGGAGCGAGGAGTCCCAGACCCACACCAGGGCCCCCAGCCCAGGGTTCCAGTTCCAGGAAGATAAGTCCCCACAACTTCTGGCTGCAAAAACCATTGGAGATTGAGTCAGTGGAAGAGGCTACTGGAGCCCTAAGCAGTTCCTCTTGGGGAACCCACACATGGACTTGCCTACTCAGACTCACGCCCTCTGAGCTCTAGCACTAGGGTGGTAGTTTGAAAGGAACCAGTGGTATACCGGAGAAACAGAAGTGTCTGGCATTGGGGTGAGCAGAGGCCATTGTCCCTTTGCTGAGCCCTCCCCCGACAGAACCAGTAGGCTGGTGCCATATCTGAGATTCCAACCTGGCTAACACTGTGTGACCCACCTTGGAGACCCACAGAGGCTCTATCCCACCCAATTTATGGGCCCGCCCAAGCTGCTTTTCCGTAAGAATGGCTGGTCTTGGCTCCTAAATCCTACCAAACAAGCAACAGCTGGCTTCAGTGAGTCTGAGCGGCAACCAGGTTAGAGTCACAGTTTGGCTTCACCTGAGAACCCCCAAGCGCCGCACACATAGCAGCCATCCCAGTTTGCTTTAAGCTCAGGCAGGGTGCCCCAGGCAGGGTGCCCCAGGCAAAACACAGGTTGGGGCTGACCATGGCCTGCACCACCTGGGAAATCCCAGGGCCAACACACCCAGTGGACAGCTACAGACCGCATCACAGCACCACCACCCTGCCCCTGCACAGCTGATCCTCCACGGAGGGCAGAGGCCTTGGTGGTAAGTGGTCACAGCCAGTCCTTGCAGCTGATTGGCTTGTGTAAATCCCTCCCATTAATCAGCCAACAGCCATCAAGGCTCAACTACAAGAGGAGGGTGTACTCAGCCCACACAAAGGGTGCACCTCGAGTATCCAGCTTGGGTGATAGGGGACGCTGTGCCACTGGACCGTACAGGACACCTGCTACATTAGGCCACACTACCAAGACACAGAATCAAAGCAGCTCTACCTAATACACAGAAACAAACACAGGGAGGCTGCCAAAACAAGGAGACCGAGGAACATGACCCAAAGATAGAACAGATAAAAACTCCAGAAAAAGAGCTCCATGAAATGTTGATAAGCAATCTATTGGATGCAGAGTTCAAAACACTGGTTATAACGATGCTCAAGGAACTTGGTGAGGATCTCAGCGGCATAGAAAAGATCCAGTCAGAAATGAAGGATACACTAATTGAAATAAAGAACAATTTACAGAGAACCAACAATAGAATGGATGAAGTTGAGAATCAAATCAACGATTTGGAACACAAGGAAGCAAAAAACAGCCAATCAGAACAAGAAGAAGAAAAAAGAATCCAAAAAAATGAGAACAGTATAAACAGCCTCTGGGACAACTTTAAGAGGTCCAGCATTTGCCTCATAGGGTTCCAGAAGGAGAAGAAAAAGAACAAGAAGGTAGAAATCTATCTGAAAAAAATAATGTGAGAAAATTTTCCTAATTTAGTGAAGGAAATAGATAGGCAAGTCCAAGAAGCACAGAGAGTCCCAAACAGGATGGATGCAAAGAGGCCCACTCCAAGACACATCACAATTAAAATGCCAAAGGTTAAAGATAAAGAGACTCTTAAAAACAAGAGAAAAAATGTTAGTTATGGGAAGGTTGCCAGATGGGTGCAGAGGGAGAGAATGGGTGAAGAGGCAAGGGCGTTAAGAAGTACTAATAGGTAGTTACAGAGTAGCCATGGGGATATAAAGTACAGTGTAGGACATGGAGTAGCCAAAGAACTTATAAGTATGACCCATGGACATAGACAATAGCTGGGGGATTGCCTGAGGGAGTAGGAGTGTTGGGTGGAGGGGGGCAAAGAGGGGAAAATCAGGACAACTATAATAACATAATCAATAAAAAATAGGTAAACAATAAAAAAAAAAGGCAATGTGAAGACAGAGCAGAGAGGGTTTTAAAGGTCGACCTTGAAAACCAGAATAATGTGGCCACAAACCAAGGAACACGGGCAGCTACCAGAAGCTGGAAGAACCAAGGAAGGTATTTTTCTCTAGAACCTCCAGAGAGAGTACAGTTGTGCCAACACCTTGATTTAGGGCGACTGAGTGATACCGGTTTTGCACTTTGGCCTCTGGAACTGTGAGAGAATAAATTCCTATTTTAAGCCATTAAGTTTTGTTGTTGTTGTTGTTGTTTTTACATTGATTTTTAGAGAGAGAAGAAGGGAGAAAGAGAAACAATTGATTTGTTGTTTCACTTATTTTTGCATTCATTGGTTGATTCCCGTATGTGCTTTGACCAGGAATAGAACCCATAGCCTTGGTATATCAGATGATGCTCTTATCATTTGAGCTCCCTACCATCCAGGACCTTAAACCATCAAGTTTTTAGAATTCGTTATAGCATCCTTTGGAAACGAATGCATAGTCCTATAGTACCTACCAGAAGAAACTAAATAAAAGACATACTGAACAAAAGCTTCTCCTCACAACTGCAATAAACATTTTAGGTCCTCTGAATTTTTACCCACCCCCTTCCTGGCTTAAAATAGTTACCCCTGATCTTGAGTTTCCCCTGCATCCCTCCTCCAAACCTCTCTGGACTGACTTTGCTTTAGATGTCACAGGCATCTGAAGGCAACTGAAAATCGCGGTGACTGCGTTAAACAGCACAATGTTCCCCAGTCTAAAAAGAACATATACGCATGGCCCATGGACAATGGAGTGGAGATTGCCTGAGGGAGGGAGTGGGGATTGCTGAGTGGAGGGGGCCCAATGGGGGGGAAATCAGGGCAACTGTAATAGCATAATCATTAAAATATAATTTAAATTAAAAAATAAATTTAAAAATCTGGAAAAAAATAAAATAAATGCAGCAACCTCTACTCAGGTCCAGCCAACTGTTACCGTGAAGGATCGTGGCCCAGAATCGCTGGATGTTTCTATTTTCCAAAAGAAGCTATAACCTCCGATAATTATATAAAACTGCCCAGTTTTTAATGTTGGCAATTAATTCAAATTAGTTGTAGGAGTTCAACAAAGCACACCTACCCACAGGGCCGTGAGACGCCCAAGCCACGTGAGACTCACGGGTTGCCCGTTGCAGTCCCTGCCTTAGATCTTGCAAGCAGCAAATTAATGATAAAAGAAGAAAAGTAAAGTTTTACTACTACACACTAAGTCATAAAGTTAGAAAGCTCATTAACCCCTAGGGCATGATTTCGGTTGAGAATAAAAATGAGCTTGCCCTAAAGCCTCGCTAAAGTCGTGGAAAACATAACCACAATTAGAGTGGCAGGGCACACTCAGGGATGCCGGGGACATTCCCAGTGCTCGAGAAGGACAAGCAGGCTGTTGACAACACAACTCTTGATAACCCCATCAAAACAGACTTTGATGAGGAAAGGCCCCAGAGGACCATGACAATGTCACTTGTCAACTCAGAACCAGGCTCTCCCTAGGACCAGGGTTGGGGCGACAGAGAGTTAGGAAAAACAGAACTGGATTCAGTTTCCTTGATCTCTCGATGACGAGGCTTCAGTTTCCTTATTTCTACAACAAAGGGGCTGAGCCTGAGACTGCTCTCCAGTCCCTTCCACTCTGGGATTTGGTGGGGCCACCTGAAGTCACTTCTGCTTCCCTGCTATGGCACTGTTGTTTTCTGACCGGCAGGAGCGAGCAACACCTCCATGACTTGATGAAAAGCCGTCGCCTCAACCAGTCAGCACTCACAATGAGCACCTTGGTGGGGGAAACTGTCAGAAACTCCTCTCATAACCAGTGAGCAAAGTTTGTCAGGAAACAATGCCTAGACTAGAGGGAATAATCTGCTTAGGTTTTTTTGTTTTTGTTTCCCAGCATCCTTCCGCATATAAAAATGAGACGGACAACTTAAGAAAACAAGTCCTGCCCTGGCGGAGTGAATTGCACTCATTTATTCATTCAGCCACTCACTCAGATTCTTACTGAATATCTGTGGGCCCCTGTGTGAGGCTGGGGGCACCACAGTGAAGGTCTGGTGCTCCTGCCCTCAAGCAGCTCATGTTCTCTGAGGACAGGACAGACATCAAATAATTAAGCATGATAAACTAAATTTAGACTATAAAGATTACGTGTATATGTAGATGTGTTAATGAGCTATGAAAGAAAGGTACCATGTGCTGTGAAAAGAATAACTTCAGAAGGTGTTCAGGTGACGTCCTTGAAAAGGGTATTTAAGCTTGGAGCGGGAGGAGGAGCAGGTCCCAGGAGTTGCTCCTGTGACCTGGGAAGGGTGTTTGAGGGGCGGGGGCAGCAAGTCTGGAGAACTGGGCTTGTCCTAGGGACGGCCAGGGGGCCAGCTGGCCGGAACCTGCTAACGAGGGGATGAGTAAATGGAGTCTGTGAAGGCTGCAAAGGCAGCCAGGACGCCAATGGCCATCCTAAGGAGTCTGGGCTCCTTTCCAAGGTCCGTGGGAGCTATTTTTAAGGGGATTTAAGAGCAGGGTTGCGGGGGGAATGATCTGATTTTTTTTGGTAGATCACTCAGGTCGCTCCATGGAGACTGGATCTCAGGGAGGCAGGAGAAACTGATTAGGAGGTAGACACAATCCTCCAGGCCAGAGACAGTGGACACAGAGGACAGTGAATGGAGCCAGGGTACATCTTAGGGGTGTAAGACATAGAACATGCAGATGAGGGATGTAGAAGGTGTAGGAAAGGGAGGAATCAAGGTGACCCTTAGGTATTTGATGTGAGGCACAGGTATTTGTGGGCACCATTTACTTAAGTGGGGAAGGCTGAAGAAAGTGTGGGTTCAAAAATGTTGCATTAGTAAATAAATGTCTGAGCTTGGGAAACATTTTCCTATAAGAACCCCCTGAACATATTGTCCCATGTCACAGGGATGATCATGCCACTGTCCTGCCTGAAACGTGCCAATCACTTTTCAGGACCATTGAGAAAAAGTACAACTTAGCATAGAGTTTAAACAGCTTTATGGTTTGGGTTCAACTTTATTCTTCAGCCTCATATCTGTCCACTTCCTACACACATCATTATGAATGTTATTTTTGTCATTCCATATAATATGTAGCTCCCCGAATATGTTTTTTCTCTCCTCATACCTTTTAGCCTTTGAACATTTGTTATTCTGGGAAAGAAAACATCCTTCCCTCTTCATTTACCTACTGAACTCATCTCAGCTCAGAAGTCATACCTCTTCTTAGAAGCCTTCCTTGATTGCTCCAGGGTAAGTTGGATATGTTTTCTAACCTGAGACAACATAGTGTTATTAATTTAGAACACAGATCATGGAGTCAAGCTGCCAGGGTTGAAATCCTGACTACGTCGCCCAGCAGCCGGGAGTTCCTCAAGGTCAAGGACCACCCCTGGGTAACTAGCTGTACTCCCAAAGTGCCTGAGACAATGCTTGGCAAATAGTAGGCACTAGGGAAATTTACAAGAAAAAAATGTGCATGAATGTTGCCTGGTAAAGATCTTGCGAAGAGGCATAAGAAGACTTTCTTTACTGTTCATGCTAGGCTTAGAATCCCCAAAGCAAATCCTCAAATTTCCTCCATAAACTGAGAGGATACTCTCCAGAGAGATAGATTGGACATTGCAGAAGGCCCCAAATGAGAACCAAATGCGCTCATTTTCCTCCGGTGCACCCCCAACACTTTTTTCTCATCCCAGTGCCCTCCAAGCCCACTTCTGCAAAGCCAGCCCTTCCTTCCTGACCTCAACAGCCAACACCCCACCCCGCTTAGCAAGTGAAGAAGGTCAAGTGGTGGGCTGCAGGATTTCCAGGTATACATCAAGGATTGTTTGTATTTCCTAGGACCTTTCAACCAAAAATTAATTATTGAAAGCCTACTATAACCCCAGTACCAAGCTAAATGTCTCAGTCAATTGAAGTTTTATATTATGGGATGTGGAATGGTATACAAATACTGGAATCTTTTAAGAAAAATAATATAAAATGACAAATACAAATTTCAGAACAGAAACTTGGAAGGGCATGGTTAAAGTGAAGGACCTTGAGCTTAAGCTGTATTAGCCTCTCATAAATCTGCCTCTAACTTAAGGGTTTTTAACCTGTTTTGTGCCATTTGATAGCCCGGTTAAAAGCTATGGATCTCTTCTAGGTTTTTAAATGCATAAAATAAAATATATAGTATTATAAAAGAAATTATACTTAGATATAATTAGGAAATATATGCTAAAAACAAATTTGTGATATAGTAATCTGGTGTTCTTTTTCTTTTTAAAAAATGTTTATTATTTCATTATATTTTTCCATTACCATTTATTCCCACTATACTATGCCCTTTTTCACCTCCACCTTCCCCCCTCCACCCCTCAGTCACCACACTGT
The DNA here is from genome assembly GCA_004026545.1 of Mormoops blainvillei. Lineage (NCBI taxonomy): Eukaryota > Metazoa > Chordata > Mammalia > Chiroptera > Mormoopidae > Mormoops > Mormoops blainvillei. Next base: position 99,648 of record PVJD01001995.1, read on the forward strand.
TGTCTGCATCCATGAGCTCTTCCTCTTTTTTTTTACTTTTTTGTTCAGTCCCTCCACTCCCCACCCAATACCCTCAAAACAACCTCCCTCCAGGGCTGTCAGCTTGCTCTCTGTGGTGTTTTTGTTTTGTTTTTGCTGTTGTTGTTGTTGTTAATCCATTAAATATCAAGATTTTGAAAAGGTCAAATAACAAGTACTTTCCCTTCTTTAGAAGAATTTCCCTACTGTGAGCTGGGCAACTACCTTGTCTCAGTAGCCAGGCTATCCCTGTGCCTTCCTGGGCACTTCCTCCACGCAGGAGCTCAACACTCTCCAGCATTCATACCTGGGCCAGCCGACTTGTGGGTCCTTTCATGCTGTCTCATTCCCACTATTGGTGGCACCAGCTTGAGAGGCTGAGCCACAATCACACGGACCTCACATATATGTTCTCCAGGTTTCTTCCTTATCCAACCACCCACACATAATAAGATCTCATGTTCTTCTGGAGATTTGTGCATTACACTGGGTGGTGGAGGGGGAAATGGGGCAAGAATTGTGCTCTGCAAATCTGGGTTCAGCTCATTAGGTATCTTAACGGCCGCTCTGAATCAAATCTCCAAAATGGGCATAAGGAATGGTCTTGTCCTACAGGGTTGCTTTGAGTATGGGAAGATATGTTAAATACTTTACAAACCAAACCTTTCCATGAAAAAAGTCATATAATTTGGCATCCTGAGAAACGAAGAGAGAACACTGAATTTAATGATGCTTCTAGCCATTCATTCTCTCCATATCATGAGAGGGGCTTTAAAATTCATTGCCTGCTTTATTAAAAGTGGTTGTCTGACATAATGGGTGCTCCGCTCCAAGGCACACAGTAGAGCAAGCAGGGCTAGATTCAAACTCGGGGCTCTGGGTTCTGAGTCCACCGGTTTTTCCATTCTGCTGGGCAGCTAAGCTCCGGGTCAGGGAGGAGCCAGACTCCCTGCTCAGGAGGCAAGGGCACAGTGTGTGGAGTGTCCCCTCACACATTCCTCTGCTCCGGGTCACCCAAAACCAGCTGTCCCCTTTTCTTCATGGCTTCAGTGCTCCTCCAGACCACAAATCCATCTGTTAAAATGGGGGAGGCCTCTCCCTGTCCCTGAAGGCCTTGGTCCCTGAGCTGAGGTCCAGCTGTTAGCAGCAGGGGGAAAGTGGCATTCACTGCTTCCTAAGTCTGTGTGCCTCTGCACAGGATCCTCACCACCTTCAAAATATCCCGAGTGCCTGATGCTCCAGCTGGCACTATGTCGGGTCCTTTGGGGGTACAGAGTTGACCCAGATAATGCCAGTCCCTGACCTTAAGAACTACCAGGTCACTTTTTTCTCTATTTTGCGACCATACTCAACCATTTCTGTGAGCATCCTGATTACCAGTGTTTTAAACTGTGTACGTGATAGGTTGGCTCTCTCTTCATCACTTGGTTGTATTTTTTCTGGAGTTTTGATCTGTTCTGGCACTATGATCTGTTCATAGTGCCAGATGGAGTAGCAGGCACTCGGGATATTTTGAAGGTGGGTCAGTGGTGGAGTCAGGGTTTGAATCCAGGCAGGCCATGAACTTTATATTGAAAGGATTTTCAGAGTTCCCTGGGTCCAATCCTCTCATTTTACAAATGAAAATACTGTCTCGGTATTTTCTAGGCAGCAGGCAGTAGTCTAAGGACTTTAAAAATGTGAGATAGGCTCTGGCTGGTATGGCTCAGTAGGTTGGAGCATCATCCCATAAACCAAAAGTTCACTGGTTCAATTCCCAGTCAGGATACATACCTGGGCTGTGGGTTCAGTCTCTGATCAGCACGCACATGAGAGGCAACCGGTCGATGTTTCTCTCTCACATCCATGTTTCTCTCCCTCTCTTTCTCTCTCTCTTCCCCTGTCTGTAATATCAATAAGCATGTCCTCAGGTGAGGATAAAAAACATGTGAGATAAATTCAAAGCAAAAAATGGAGGCAAGGAACTTGCTTAAAATCACATAGCCAGGCATAAATGATGGAGCTGGGATAAAAACTCAGAAATTCTGGCTTTGGCATTCACACCCTCAACCTACATTAAGGAGTAAAGTGTAGGATGCCACTGGGAGCTACAGGCCTCCGTCTCTCTGCAGGATGTCCCAACCCCAGTCATCCCCCAGCAGGCCAGACAAGGCCCGACCTTGAGCCAGAGAACAGAAGTGCTGTCAGTGACAACCCAGGGACCAAACAAGAGAGAAGCTATTCTCCCTCGCTTTTCCCAGCTTTTAGTCAGCCTGAGGGAGTGGTTCCCCAACATCTCCCAAGTCACACAGAAAGGCCTGAGACACAATGGAGACCAAACAAATAGCCCTGCATCCATCCAGCTGAGCCCTCTCCACTCTGTTCTCACACATCCTGCAGGCTCCTTTGCCTTTACCTGACTTTGAGGGAACAAATCATCAGTCTCCAATTAGGCTGACGTTTGAGTGGAGGAACCTCAACAGATGGGATGAGGCAGATCTGCTGATGGGATTCAGGGGCTCATGAAATACGATGTCAAAAGCCCCCGCCAGGGGGCTCCCAGGCAAAGCACTGCAGCGAGCGCTGGGCAAGACAGGCCCATGGAATCCGGGCAGAGTCCTTGAACCTGCCTGTCCTGAGTCTTTGCTGCAGAAACACTCTCTTCTCCCCATCAGTACATTTTTGCGGCTTCTTCCTGATACTGGAGAACAGACTCTGGTCTCCTCTGCACAGATGTTTCCAGGTCTCAGCTGTGTCAGTATTAGCCCCTTTTATACTCCTGAAATACAACGAATGTGGTCTGTGAAGACCCCTGATGCTGCCGCTGCTTTGGGGACCTCACAGTTGCTTTTAGGCCATCACTTGTCCCATATTTATTGAGCATCTACTGTGTGCCAGGCACTGTGCTCAATGCCCGAGATCATGTAGTGAATAAGGCAAATGCGGCCTCTGCTCACAAGGAAGTTGTAGCCCAGCGGAGACACGGGGAGTCAGGACAAGGACTGACAATCACAGGGACGGGAAACCTAGCCTCATCTGGGTGGTCAAGAAAGGCTTCCTGGAGGAAGAGATATCTAATCTGAGGTCTGGAGGATTAGTGGGGTTTAACCAAGCAAAAGTGGAAGCAAGGGAGGACAAGAGAGTGGAAAAGTATTCGAGGTGGAGAGAGGGACATAGGCAGGGGCCATTATGAGAAGAAATGCTTGGTTTTCAAGGAATGAAAATTGTGAAAAGTGTGAGAGGTAGGTAGGGTGGCAATGAAATGTGAAGGGAGGCTGGAGAGACTACCAAGAGCTGTACGCCAAGGGAGCAGTTGGATTTATGAAGACAACCGAGACCATTATGGGGATTCATGTAAGCAAGATAGTGTCTGGCTGACCCCTCACTACACCACGCTCCATGATTCAGGTCTACAGGTGACCTGATCCTCCCGGTCATGACACCTCCTCTGAAAGGGCCTTCCCTGAGCATCTTCGCTTACATGGGGAGGAAGGACAGAGCTCTGATTTGAGTGAAGCCTGAAAATTTTGATAGATCCAGGCTGTGATTGATAAGTTATGGGATCCTGGCTGGGCTGAACCCCGTCAACAGAAGGAAAACTGAATCTCTGGACATTTAAGAAAGAGTCTTTTCCTTTCCTCAGTTTCAACGGGGGATTCAACAGGGCTCAGTCAGTCACAGCTCTTGGAAACCCTGAAGGCTTCCAACTTCCAGTCGACAGGCAAGGCTCTTCGCTCAGACCAGTTCCTCAAGGTCAGGCATGGCCTGGTCCCCTTGCAGCGGCAAACAGCAGAGGGAGCCAAAGCCCGGCCTTCGAGGAGGAAACCTGAGGAGAATGTGGGCATTTCACATAAAAGGATAAACAGGAACCTTCATTTTCTCTTGGCCTTGGAGCAAGCATGAACAGCATCACCAAAACGTTGAGCCTTTTCACCAGAAACGGTGTTATTTTCACAAATAAATTACCCTGAGAGAGTCTCATTACTCAAATTAATGGTTTAAAAACCCCACAGCGCTTGGTATAACACTCAGAGAAGTGAGAAAAAGGGAGACGGTGAGCTCATCCCAGGTGGGGACAGCGCTGCAGGAAGCCCAGCACAGCCTTCTGTGACAGTGGCACTCATTTTGGAAACCCAAATAAAGAAGAGGCAACAGCACGGAGCTGGTTGCAAGAAAGTTAGTCACCTCACAAAGAAGGAAACTGAAAACCCCACAAAGGTGAGCTCTCTGAGTAGAGTCACGGGGAGCGGAATTTCCTCTTGCTGTTCAGGAATGAGGGGTTCCTGAGGCAGGTCTCCCAGCCAGGCAGAAGGCAACGATTCATCGCCGCTGCTCTCTGTCTCTGCCTGTGCTCGGGTCCGTACCCAGAGGCCCTCAGGAAGAAATGAGAGCCTAGTGCTCAAAAGCTCCCATGCGTCTGCACCTTTGAAAGGCCATTTGGAGAAGACAGATGAAAAGCTGGCAAATGTAAACATTAACCACGTCTTGAATGACGAGCGCTTCTCACGCAAGAAACTTGCAGTTATTTTACAGACGTGTATAAAAGAAAATTGTCCAGTGGAAGCACATTGTCCCATCTCTAACACCACAACTCAAGTGCCCAGGTGAGCAGTCCACCCAGATACGGGACAAATGACGGCCGGAAAGCAACTGTGAGGCCCCAACAGCAGCAGCGAGTCAGGGGTCTTTTCAGACCAAGTTCCTTGTACTGAAGGCTCAGGGCTCAGAGAGGAGCGTTTTCTTGATGCAAGAGAGACTCACAGGGACTAGCATGGACAAGCTCGGACTAAGTCCGGCTTCTAAAATAAGTTCATCAACCAAGGGACTCGTCTAGTAATCGATGAAAGTGATAAATGGGCTGGGAAACTGATCATCACATGGGAAGGCTACAGAGATTGAGTTAGTGTTTTGTTCTGGAGAAACAGGTTGAAGAAGAAAAGCCCGGGGAAGCTGGCAGGTCTTTGGGGGTGGAGACAGTCATCAGATATACAAAAAGTTATGTGAAAGGCGGTGAGAGAGGTCTTTTTAAATCCACAAGGAAAAAATAAGAATGCGCTTCGCCATTCAGTGCTCTAACCCATTTTGCACTCTCTTCCCCCAGCTACTATCATCTGCTCCAAAGGCTACTTAGAGAGCCTTGAAGTGTGTGTGTGTTTCAAGACGTCCTATACCCAACTCACTCCATGGCTTTATTTTGGTAGTTTTCATTTTTCAGAATGGCTGCCAAACTATTGATCACTCTTTAGCAAATATAAAATCATTAATAAAAACACATTATCTTAACTCTCTCTTCTGTCCTTAAAAACCCTCTTGCTACTTGGGGCCATGGTCTCTGGTGCCTTATAAAAAATGATAATAAACATACTTCAAACATTTCAAGACATCTCTGGGCTTCTCTCACACCCCATTTAGATTTCAGCTCTCTCCCTCTAGTCTGGTTTTCTAAAATGCCATTCTGTTGCCCCAAAACTGGAGTCTCCACAGAGCCTCCGGACGGATGACTCAGTTGTCCTGAAACTTGGGTTTTGTTTCTTGTTTCGCCCTAGTTCATTCACTGTCTCATCTTCAGTTTCATATTTTACAGCCAATGGGCAAATCCCACACATTACCTATCAGCTCCAACACCACCACGCAGCCCCCTGAAGAAGGCCTAGGGGGAGATCAGAAGCCCTCGGGCTGGAAGGCTAATGTAAAGTCACAAACACCACATTAGCATTTGACAGAGCTGTGCTTCAGCTGTGACAGGTGAATGGTCCTCCTGAAAGGATCCATCCGCCTCCCTGTCCTGGCACCAGTTTTGTTTTGACAGGTGTGGGCTCCATCTCAGTGCCCCTGTAAATCCTGCCGATGTCTGAGCTCTGGAAGCCATGGTCCTCAGGAACGACGGGCAGCATAAGGAGCTCAGGGTCGGCTCCTTGCTGGCTCAGCATCAGGCAGGCCTTAGAGTTCTGCGCTGACGGTAACACCCCAGTTGTCTGAGTTCCCCCATGCTCTGGAGCTGTCTCCTTGCCTTATACCAAAATGGTCCCCTCTGAAGTCAGCTTTGGCCCGTCTACCTCAGGGCACACGAATCTGAAAGCCAATGTTTTCTTCCTTTCAGTGCGATGACCCCATTTTTCTAAAACAAAAATTAGGACATAAAGCCTGATGACAAATAATTTTCTGACTTGTTTATCACATTTAGAGGCACCTTTAATAAGCAGTTATTAAAAATAAAAGTGGCACCTTTACTGAAGCAATAGCCATACAAAGAAATAAATTCAGCTTTATATATTTATATATGATTAGCTATACAATTCCTAAACACTATAAATTGCAGTTTTTCTTTAAAATATGAGTCTTATGGCCACCTTTTCCTACATACTTATAGGTAGACATATTTGCTTCTTGAATTAACTTTATTTCCCTCTGCTATGGGGATATTTCTGCATATAAAAACATGCTCAAGCGCTTTAGCTTCTATGGCACTAGAGAAAAATGAAACCTGTTTTCTTTATGAAAAAAAAAGGATCCCACTTCTATGTGCATAGGAATATGTGTCTTCCCACGCAGGGAGGACCAGTGGATTCCTGGCCAAGTCAAACAGGCCCATTTAGCTCAGAGGCCTTTAGAGTCTGAAGATCTGGGCAGCATCTGTCCCCTCTGTAAAAATAAAGCACAGAACAAGGGCTACAATCAGTTTCAAATGAGAGGATTTGCATGCAAGTGCTTTGAGAGGAGTTATCAAAACACACGGCACATTATTACACTCAGGGAGGGGATCCAGCTAAGAGCTGTGGTAAGGGCGGTCAGGACAGCAGAGGTAAGCACCCTAGGAGGCCCCTGAAGGCCATGCCTGCCTAGTCCTTAAAGGCAGCAGGGCCCCACCCACGCCGACCCTGGCAGGATGTGAGAGAAACTCAGCGTAACCCTTTCTGCCCCTTGTGGTCCTGGAACTCTGCCCTCCAACCCCGCAACCAACCTCTGAGGTGAGAAGTAAAGTAAAATGATAGCAAGAGAAGAAAACAGCATGCACTTGTTCCTACAAGCCTGGCTATGTTAATGCGGACCTTTTCCGGGGACTGCCGCGTTCTACCTGTAAGCCTGGCTGATCTCTCAGCTCTGGAAGCAATCCACCTTAGGAAGAATGGGGCAAGATAAGGAACTTTGATATTGCTTCATCTATTGCTCCTGTAAAAAGGTATTTATATGTAAGATATATCTGTATGATAACAGATATAAGACATGGATAAATAGAGAGAGAGCTGTGAAATCAGGAGATCCGTATTGGTGTCAGGTATGCACCTTATACCTTGCAGTTCCTTTCATGTTTCTGTTTATGGGTCCACCAAAGTATCTAACTACGTAGTTCTCTCCACCAGGCAGTGTCCATGGAAACCAAGGCAGTCCTCGTGTAGCCACAGTGCAGCTTAGGTCAAGACTAGCTTTCTCAGCCTTTCCCTGTGTACAAAACTTCATGTAAATGATGAACTCTCTCTCTCTAGACCACGTCTATTCTCCCCTGAGTGCGTACATGCTTCTTTGCCTGTGTGCATGTTCTTCAATCACTCCTTTTTTTTTTTTAAGAAGTTTTATTTATTTATTTTTAAAGAGCGGAAGGGAGGGAGGGAGAAAGGGAGAGAAACATCAATCGGTTGCCTCTCGCACCTGCCCCAGCCACAACCCAGGCACGTGCCCTGACTGGGAATCCAGCCGGTGACCTTTTGCTTTGCAGGACAACTCTCAGCCAACGGAGCCACACCGCTCAGGGCCAATCAGACCTTTATTCATTCACCAAATATGTTCTGATCTAGAGTTTTCCCCACTTTCAGTCTGGCCTTCTCCATAGGATCTCTTGGGAAAATGTCTACAACTCATAGCACATCGTGTCAAGTAAAAGACATGGAGCGCCATTATCCAATGGCCCATGAGGTCTCTTGGGTTATTTTGTAAAGTTAACATATAAATATATTATAACCCTCAATTAAGTGCCAAGTTCCTGGAGGTCCGAGTCTCCTTTTTCGCTCAGTGTAATACGTATAGGAGTAAACGTTTTGTAATAAATATTTTCCAGATTTCAGCTATTCCTGGGACCCTAGCTCTCCCCACGCTCCCCCTGCCCAAGTCACAGATCATTACTGTCACATTTCAATCCAAATTCAGGCAGATTCAGATCCGTCTTTCAGTATCTCTCACTTAGGGGCAAGTCTTCTGCATGGAGGACATCCCCACAAAAATCCAAATAAAGATACTTATTTGATATAAAGCTATGGGAGTTCTGAGCGTGGCACCCCTGGTTAGGTGTCCTCCTGTGGACCCGTGGAGTTCCACTTCCTTGTTATTGTAAAGTTCTCTCCAGTCTTTCAATAAATGTAGGAGGCCACCAATGGGCGGAACTGAGCGTGATCTAAACAAGGAAGTCTCGGTATGTCAATAAGTACAGTCAGCAGAACTGTCTCCCACAACCATGAGCAGAGACTGCTGACCTGCATGAGACAGGGGAGGCAGTGAGTTTGGAGCAGTGCAGGGCTGTGACACCAGCGCCCCTCCTCCCCGCCATAGGCCAGGCACTCCGCAAAGTTCGTTAGAGTTACACTCTCCCTTAATCCTCACAACACTCTCATGAAAGCAGGGCTAGCATTACCCCCATTTAACAGATGAGCAACCTGGGACTCAGGCTGCCAAGCATAAACCCGACTCCTACACCACACGGAATGGGCTTTTCTCACAACTACCGAGGCTCAAGTCCAAGAAATAAAAACACGTCAAACATGAGCTGAGTATTCTTTACGAAAATGAAGTGATTCTTAAGTTGACTTTTCAAAAATGACTCGAGAAGTGATGAGTGAAAATGGTGAAGGGATTAAGAAATACAAATTGCCAGTTATAAAAATAGCTGTGGGGGATATAAAGTACAGCATAGGGAACATAGTTAATAATACTGTAATACTTATAACTACGCATGGTGTTAGGGGGATACTAGACTTACCAGGGTAACCACTAAGTTATGTAGATGTTGTACACCTGAAGCTAATATAATACTGTATGTGAACTGTAATTGAAAATTTAAAAAACTTGAAAAACAAAAACAAAATAAATAAAATGGCTCCACATACAATTTGAAGTAATTTCCAAGTGTTTTGTTTTAATGTGTCAAAAAACCCGTGCATACCATAGAATGAAGTCGTTATATGACGCAGCTGTGGCCAATTTTGAAAGCTTCACCAACCACAAGCAGAAAAATAAATTCACCGAATTGTGCAGGGCAGAACAGTGCTCTAGGTAGTGGTCCTGACTCAGCCAATGATAGCGCCTCGAACTCTGGGCTCTGACTGCCTTGACTGCAGACATCGCGGGCAGGGCTGAAGATAACATCTGATTAAGAGTCACTCAACTGCTGGCAAGGAATGACGGCCAATTCAAGGCTTTGTGTTCAGTGTTCTAGAGCTGTGCTTTTAAATGCATCAGTTATCTGTTAAATCAATGTATTGGGTAGTAACCAGCATGAAAGAGAGAGAGTCAGGGGTGGGGGTGGGGATAAGACTAAGAGAGAAAATGGAGTGCGTTCAATATAATGTGATTAAGTATTGTTCTGTGAGACGTTTTTCAGTTGGAAATTATTTTTAAATACATATGTTTACTGGAACATAATATAAAAATCATAGTCTAAAAACACTTGAGAAACACTGGCCTTGATCATTGAAGTAAAAATTTTCTTCCAAATATAGATAATTGAATTCCCACAATTAAAGGGCTAAGTGGAGACACTTCCAAAGTTTTGCTTCCTGCCAACCTAGCTGAGCTCCCTGGAGAAGTTCAAGAACATTTCAGGTTTGCTTACTGTGTCTGCAAAATTCCCTCCCTATTCTCTATCCACAGAAGAAAAAACAAAACAAAACAAAACAAAATACAAGGGACCATTTCCTGAACCTTTTTCCTCACCACCTAAGAAGGCTTCAAGCTGTCTTAAATTTCTGATCATTTCTTGGGTGGGGCACGTATTTCGGAAGCAAAATCTTGGTGAGCCCACGCTGAGTGAGGACTCCATGCTGCTCCCATCACTGCCTGACCACAGGACTTGTCACAACCTCTTCATTCCTCTCCTACCAACTAATTAGCATCTTACGCTGGAAAACAGTTACTAGCACTGTGTCCCCACAACTTAGTGTCTCATATGCAGTAGGTGCTTGGTAAATGTTTGGCAAATAAAAAAAAAAATGAGTGAATCTGCTATCAGTTAATATCAGTCGGGTGAAGTACCACATTTAACTTTACTAAGGCTCTCATTAACCAAGGGGTTAATGAGATTCGCTTACATAGGAAATGTCTGGCTTCGAACCCAATTAAAATTCATCTTTTCCTCATTTCCGGGGTTAAGTGAAGGTCTCCAAATTACAGTGAAGGATCTAAGGGACGTGTGTTCCCATCTCGCCAATCGTGGCCCCCAGTGAGAGTGGCCAGGAGACCCAGTCATTTGCCTGAGAAGGTGAGAAATACCTGGAAAAAGGGTTCTTTCTGTGTCTGGGAAGGAGAATGCTCAACCAAGGCGGGAAGGGCCACAACCGACCAGGCCTCTTAGAGAGATCCCTGGGGGCCAGGGACACACCCAGAGGCCCGAGGAGACGCTGGGGTGCCACACTGGAAGCCATGGGAAGGCTGGTGAGGAGAGACGTTTCTGGGCACTGTCCACATGACACCTCTCAGCTGTCCCCTAACTTTGCCCCACCCCCCACCCCCCTGGGAATTTAGTGCCAGACCACACCTTCTAATTCAGAGGATGTAACCCTAGGGGACTGACTGTGCCCCATCTCAGTGCACACAGGGTGAGCCTCCAGACAACAATGGCATCACAGAGCCAGCCTGGCGTCAGTCCCCAGGGTGGAGGGATCAGGGATGGGGCAGCTGCTGCTCAGACCTGTTGGCACGGATGGAGCGTGGAGGCTGCACCCGCAGCAGAAACGCTTTCAAAGGTACCTCTGAGAACGACAGAGCCACTCAGAGACAGAGGATAGGAGAACCCTACGGGGCGTCCTGGTCTAGATTGCGGGACAGCTGCTGAAAGTTAACGTTAGCTTTCATTCCTGTTACCATTATTAGCCAACCCTTCACTTGACCTTTCCCAGCTGATGTGGCTTGGCAAAATATAGGGCTACCCAGCATTGGGCAAAATTCTTCAACATCAATCAGCCTTTTTCCAAAGAATTCAGATAGCTTCCAGCCCAGCCCTGGGGGGTTCATTCATGTCCAGGAAATGTGCTAGTGAGTCAGGCCCTGTGAGCATAATTTCATTATTAAAGGAGGTTCCTATTCTATGAGGAACTATAGATTTGGACTCCATTGCTTTCAGCCTCTTCTAATTTTAGGACATAGAACTCCACCGTGCAAAGCACACTTCTCTATGAAGCCACAGAAATCCCTTCTAAAATTACAGCTGGGTAGTCCTCTTGTTTCTATTCCTTTTTCAGATGGATTCACTGACAGTGTGTACCAAAACATCTAGGAAATTTTCGAGTTTTGTATAACTGCCGAGGAGACTTATACAGAGCAATACTGTCATTGACTCATGGTTTCCAATAAGAGGGGGGGGAAAAAACCAGATTCCTTATTTCTTGTACCCATTTGAAAGGTCATCCACTTGTTTTGTTAAAGACCTTAGATGCTCACATGGTCTATAAACTTTGGGGGACGAAGAGACCTGTGTCCTCATGTTAAAAGAGAGAGAAAACATTAGGGAGTCTCACGTTTTCCAGATTTTAATTCCTATGCTGCAGGTTAGAATGAAAAAGTACGGAAAAGAATTATAACAATAATTGTTGTTTATTCTCTATTTACCAGGTGTCAGGTGCTTTATATAAGAAGCAGTGTCTTATTTTAATCTCAAAATGATATGAGCAGAGCTGACATTCGGCCAATATGCTGAATTGTTAAAAAATAAATAAAAAAAAAAGTTAAGCTACTGACCTGCTTCTTTCCTGGTGGTTTCTATTCACTGCCCTGAGGCCACTGAGTGACAGCCCTGTCACCCCAAACACCCTTTCCTCTCCCCTGGGGACCTCCACAAGTGTCCCATGAGTCAGGGCTGAAGTGTTAATACTGGTGACTGTTGTAATGGGTCAGTGTCCCTGCTGTACACATATACTTGAATATTCCTAATGTCACCCTGCCTTATGAAGTGGACACAGTTATCCTCATTTGCAGATGACGAGCCGGAAGCTTACAGATTATGACAGTCTCTCTTTTCCAAAACTGGCTACAGTAATATTTCCAGTTATGTACGCCCTTAAAAAACTTTGACACTTTCCAATCAGGACTTGGCGTCTACCTCCTCTCCCCTGGAACCTTGGTGGGATTGTGTGGCTGTCTCCATGAACAGCATGTGTGACTTCTGGGGCTAGTTTAGCAAAGATCATCCAGTTTCCACTTGGTTCTCTCTTGGGACACTCAATGTTGGAATATTATACAACCACCATGTAGAAGAAGCCACATGAAGAGGCCATGTGTAGGTGCTCTGGCTGGCAGATCCAGTAGAGGTCTGCTCTGAGCTCCCAGATGACAGCTGGCATCAACAGTTGGATGTGTGAGTGAATGAGCCTTCAGGTGCTTTCAGCCCCAGCTGTTGAGTTACTCCTCAGCCTTGGAATCTTCCAGCTAAGGCCGCAGGTATCAGGGAACAGAGATAGAACTGCTGTGTCCTGTCTAAATTTCTGACCTCGAAATGTATAAATGTGCAAGATGCAATACCTGATCATAACAGAGGTTAAACAAGCTGCCCAAGGTTATGCGGCTACTAAGCAGCAAGGCCAGGATTTCAATCCCAAGCCACCCAACTTTGAAAGCTAGTACTCTTAACCACCAGGTGACACTGCTCCTGTGGCCACCACACCAAGAGATAACACGGTCTGATGAAGATGCAAGCTGGACCACAGGAGTTGCATGGATGGAGCTGATGGACGGGCCAGAGCCAACACCATCCCTGGGGTGTTAACTCAGGATTCTTTTATTCTGTGGCTCTGCTGTGCATGGTTTCCCTTTCCAGCATCATCTCCTGACCCAAGAAGGCCACTCCAGTTCCAGTCCTGACATCTGTATCCCAGCCATTGCGAAGAAGAGAAGAAGTGAAGGGCATGCACCACTTCCTGGAAGGTGCAGACACTATTCTGTTTAACATACCACAGCACAGAACTTAGTCACAAAATGCATCTAACTGCATGAGATGTTGGGTGACCTTGTGGCTGTCTGAAAACTAGAGGCATATTTCTGTGGTTCTGGAGTGTGAGAAAAGAGAGGATCTGATCTCAGAACAGCTGGCCATCTCTGCCACAGAAAAGAAAGGGAATTGAATAGGAAATAAGTGATTTCCAATTTGGAGCCATGCTAATCCCCATTTCATCTACTTTCCCCAACCTTTTGTTTTTGTTTTTAATTTATCCTCTATTATTACATATTTTCTAGAGTATTTAAACTGATTTTACTGTAAGAGTTTTGAATTTCCTGAGACAACAGGAATCCCCTGCCTGTGTTGCTGAGGATAAACTGGGCCCAGTCTACTATGGCCCATCGCACTCCAAAAGAGTGGAGATGCCGGGTAGCCCACGGACCTAAAAATATGGTGTCATGTTCAGGCATCACAGCCCTGAAAGCCACACAGGGTCAGCTAGAAGGTCTCGCCTGGTTGAGAAATAATAACTTTGCAGGAGCCCATTTCCGGTTGGCAAGGCGTATATTCTTCCCTCTTCAGTGCACATCTAGAGACTGTGTCGGATGGGGCCCACTCGGGCCGCCAGGCCGCTGAAACGGACTTCACTGATTGTTCTCCGAGATGTGAATGTCGGCTCTCCTTTACATTTCCAAGATCTTTCCCAACATGGAAAACATTTCGGTGGTTGGAGGTGAAAATCACAGGGTCCCTGGAACAAACACATCATTGGAACTCCTTATCGCAAGCCTCTGAAGTATACATTTTCCAGGGCGTGATGACTCATTCACAACGAATTCTTTAAAGAAGGGACTCGAAATGCAATAACCAATGGAAAGGAGTGAAGGAAGGACAAACACAGCATTCCCAACACACAAATCTATCTTCACATCATTTCAATAAAAACTTTCTACCATGTAAATAACTAAAACAGAAAATCAAGCATGACTTAACAACAGGGAGGAAGGGCACAGCATGGGAAGTCTGCTTTCTGACTTGGAGTCAATCTAACCTTAATTCTAGATGTCCTCAACTTATTTCTACAGAAAAACAAAAAAACAAAAAAACAAAAACAAAAAAAACCAGTACTACAGCCTGTATGGAATGTTTCCCAGACCTCCAGAGGTGCTCAGGAAAGGACAGGTAACAAGGTCTAGGCCCCTGAATTCCTCCCTGGAATCCAGAAGCCTGACCCTGAAATAGGACTGGGTAGGGGCTCTGTGACCTGTGCTTAAGGGTGAGAAAGGAGCTGGGTTTGGGTCCTACCTGCAGGGGAAGAGGGAATGCCTGCGTGAGGAGAAATTTTGCTCTGGATGTCCCCCTTGACCACACATAAAAAATATCCCATCAGCGTCAATCTATAGGGTGAGTCTTGATAGTATCTTGTATGTGCATGTGCAGATAGGTGTTCACCGACATCGCCCTTAGCCCTCTTTGCAGCTTATACGGAAGGCATGTTGTCCATAAAATTCTGATCATGGAAACTAAGGTTCAGAGCCCTTGAGATTTCCTAGGAGCCACTGCTGGTGAGTAGAAGAACCGGAACTCAAGACAGACCTTGGATGCCAAACAGATCATTCTTTTTGCTACACCATGCTTCTTTCTCCTTCCACTTTCCAAGAGGCCGGACTGTGTAAGTACATACAGCACGGGCACTGTGGTTTTCAAATATGTCCACAAATTCTTTAAAACTTCTCCCCCAAAAAACAAACAAACAAAAAAACAGAACCTTCCCTTCAGCATGGACTGGACTTAGTGACTCGCTCCTAACAAACTGAGTAAAGTAGCAATGACCATAGAGTGACCAAGCCAACAAAGGCATTGGGGACTTCTCCCTTGGATCATTTCTTCACTCTGGGGAAAGCCAGCGGCCATGTTGGGAGGGCACTCAAGCAGCCCCACGGTGAGAACTATGGCCCCTCTTGACGGCCAGCAAAGAACAGGGGCCCCTGCCAGCAGCCCTGTGAGTGAGCCATCCTGAAGGGCATCTAGGCCCCGTTAGGTGTTGAGAAGGCCGCAGTCTCAGCTAACATCTTGACTGCAGTCTCCTGAGAGACTCTGAGCCAGAACTACCCAGCTAGGCCACTCTCAAATTTCTGACACAGAAACTGTGAGGTTAACAAATGTTTACTGTTTCAAACTGCTAAGTTTTGGAGGATATTTTAACACAGAGAAATAAATAACTAATACACTAGGGAACCCCTCATTCTGTGTATACTTTCCATTATACCACATTTTTCTATCTTCCTCCATTTTTCCAGGGGTCCAGACTGAACAAATCCATACAGCCCAGGGAACCCCTCATTCTGCTCCTTGGCTCCCAGAAGCCCTACATTTTAGGAATATTCCTCTAGATTCATTTTATCCTTCAGTTATTGTGCTCATCTAATCTGTGTCAACATTTAATAGATGTGTTTAATAAATCTGTATCATCCCTTCCACATGCTATGTTTGTATTTTAACAGGAAACTTCCACATCTTAACACAAAGAGCAGTTAGTTGCAACATTAGGTAGAGTGGGAGGGGAATTTCTGGCCCTTGGAGATCCCTAGAATTGCACTTGTAATATTTCCTCATCCTTGTCTCTATATGGACACCCTACAGGCTATGCTCACTGTGTGATCACCCAAGATAACCAGGGTCCGACGAAAGAAGGGATTGAAAAACGAAAAGTACAAGGTTGCATCTGAAAAGGCTACATGTGGTATGGTTCTAATTTTACCACATTCTGGAAAAGCCATAATTAGGGAGACAATAAATATATCAGTGGATGCTAAGGGTTAGGGGCAAGGGAGGGATGCATACACAGAGCACAGGGCTTTTAGGGCCGTGAAACTATTTTGTATGATACTGTAGTAATGGACACATGTTATCATTGTGTCGTTAAGAATTTGTCTAAGCATAGAAAGTTCAACACCAAGAGTGAACCCTAATGTAAACCATGGAGTTGGGTGATAATGATGTGTCGATGTAGGCTCACGGATTGCACCGAATGTACCGTTCTGGTACAGGATGCTGATACTGGGGAACACTGGGCACGTGTGTGGGTACAGGGGGTACATAGGAACTCTGTACTTTCTACCCAACATTGCTGTGAATCTAAAAGTGCTCTAAACAAAAGTCGATTAAAACCTAAAATATAAAGTCTAAAAAATGTAGGAGGTTAGTCCAGATTCACAGATTGTATGCAAGAGAGGCAGATAGCATTGGAGGGGACCACAATTTTAAGGGGGGCCTCCATCCAGCAGCAGAATACTTGATGCCCACGCACTGAGGAGCCAATACGGTGCCTTATCAATAGCAAAGTCTGTTTCTGAGCTATTTGTTTTCTGCCCGGCCTTGGGCTCAATACTGGGAGTAAAAAAGTTATCGATGACTTCCCAGACCCACAATCTACTTAGGGAAACCACATACCACGCAAAAAGGAGAGTAAGCAAGAGCAACTAACACCACCCTGGATGACGGGGATTGCCTAATGCGTGGCGGCGAGGTCAGGGGCGGATTGACCGGTAAGACAGGAGCAGGAGAAACAGTGGCTGATGTGGTAGTTCAGTGGCGTAAGATGCAGAAGGTAAAAGGTATGAGGTGCAGAAGTGGTGCGAGGAGTGGTCATGTTGGTGGGGACCCAAGGGAAGGTATCTTAGAGAAGCTGGATTCTGAGTGAGGTTTTGGAGGGCTACTGAACATGGATTTTCAAAGAAATCATTATCTATGGACTTGGTTTTACTCTAGAGGCTCAGGAAATGGAGGGAGCTCCTGCTGATGACAATGAAACAGTAACCTGGAGGCCTGCCTGGGGCTGGGTCCCTGCTTTCACAAGAGGATGTGCTGTTTCCACTGACCACAGGCTCTACAGCTGACCCCGGCAGCCTGTAGAACCACCCTTCTGACCCAGGGTAGGGGTTCCGGAGGCCAGCTGGGTGCTGGGCTGAGGCAGCGCTGGCTTGTGGCCCGTAAATACAGAGCCCAGGACACTCAGACAGACAGAGGTCAGAATCAACTGCCAGACAAACAGTGGAAATGAAAGGCTAAGATGGGAGGGCCATGAGGAAGGAGGAGACAGAGCCAGCAAGACAGAGACCCTCTGGGATGGGAAACCTAAAACCTGAGACCCTTGTATAAGACATTTCACTTTGAGATGGGAAGAGGGCGGCTGAGACGCGGCCCCTCTACTGTGCCTCTCTTTCTATAGTTCCTGTCTGTGAAGTGCGGGTGATAATCGCACTTGCCTCATTGGTTGTTAGGAGGACTAGGTGAATTCACGTGTATAATCACTTAGAACTGCGCTTAGCGCAAAGTAGGTACTTAATACGGGTTAGTCGTTGCTGGTGTGTCTAAACCCAGACAGAAGCAGCAACAGCTCCTAGAAAGTTGCCAGAGGAACCCACACAGCATTTTGGGACAAATACGCATTTCGACAGCATGCTGGCAACTCTTTCACAATGCACCCTGCTGAGCCAACTGCAGCCTGCTTTGGGGAGTGGTGCGTGCTGGCCAAGCCCCCAGGTCCTGTCCGCTGCTCCATTATCTGTTTAGAAAACCACAGGGAGCTGCCTGGGATTGGCGCCTGCATTCTATCACAGCATGCGCTGTGGGGACCATCCTGCAGCCACCACACTGCCTCAGTCCCCAGCAGGCGGTCCGTCAGGAACCACTGCTCTCTCCTTTCAGGGGGCCACGTGACCTGAGAAAATCAAACTGCCATTATCTGGGGCACAGACCAGCCTGCATTAATTCCCTGGGTTTGCCGAAGGGGCGGTTGCCAGGGTTATCTTAAAATTTCACACTGCAAATGCTTCAGCAAGGAGAGGATGTTACTGATTAAAGAGGAGATGAAATGGCTTCACTGAGGTGTCACACTCACAGAAGACAGAGAAAGTGTGTAATTAAAAGATGTCTATGGTGTCCTCTGAGAACTTCCACTTTCTGCTCTCCTTGTCACCAGCTGTGTTTTGTGTGGCCAAGGGTGGCAGATTCAGAGGCCTAGGGGTCTTCTTCCCTTCCTTTGCAGAGACCCTCTCTCGACAGCCTTTCTTGTGCCAGCATCTGTGGTCTACTCCTCAGCTCAGTTGGCTTCTAGACTTGGAAGCATCTAGCAATGTTGGTCATTCATTCAGAAATATGTATCAAGGGCTTATCACGTGCCAGACACCATACTAGGTCCTGGGAAAGAAAAGATGGATAAGGTGAATTCTCTGCTCTCTAGGGTCCCTGTCCACCTGATACGATCACAACCATGAAAAAAAAAGCAACGTGGTAAATTCTATACTGTAAGATTATTATAGGACTCCACGAAGTTGTACATGAGGGTCTGGGCTGATGGAGGGCTTAGAATGTACCCCTGTTGGGGAGACTTATGTTTTAATAAAAGTTCTGAGAGGCAGAAAGCCTTTTAAGAAAAAAATGACCTAATCTCCTTACCAATGAGAGATTGGGGAGGAGGAGCTTCCTTGCACTTTCCTATCATCCAAATCTACCTTCCTCAGAAGGCAGTCCCAGGACCCAAGACTGTAGCTCAGATGCCCACCCTCATCCCAAGCGTCTTATCAAAAGAATCACCTAATAGTAACAGGTTTCTCTTCAGGGAGGGGAAGATTTGTCTGCTCTTAAGAAAAGTAAGATTTTTACCATAGCTTTATACTCAGGACACTGTTTCTCCAAGATTCACACCCCTTCACCGAGGAAGAAGGGGTCTGAAGTCTGTTGCTCATTGCATCATCATTTATCTGGTAAAGACACACTTGTGGGTCCCCACGCTGGCCGTGGAGCGGGGTTATCATGGATTGCCCAGCAGCATCAGTTCAAATAAGGCTTTGCCTCAGCTGGGAGGAGCTCCCTCTTTTGTGGAATGCTATTATGGGAGATGAAGGGATCTAGTTCTTGCCTTTTCACAACTTATTTCTGGCTAAAAATGACTTCACTGAATGACCTCAAATGAAAGGAAAAGAGGAAGTGGCCTACACATTTTGGGCATCCTGGAAAGAGCCCCCAGTTGAACACCACCCTGCCCACTGCCTCTGACCACGGCCCAAATTAGGGCCCGACTATCCCGGGGCCCTAGAGAAAAAACCCCTGGAGTTGGGTCGGCAGGTCAACACAATATCTGCAGGACAAATACTATGCTAAAAAGTCTAAGATAGGAGCCCAGGAGAAATAAAGGGACACCAGCCCTCACTTTGCCTTCAAAGAGTCAACAGCCTACCTGCAAATTCACCCCAAAGAGCAGAGACTCTCTAATAGCCACCTCCACCCAAGTCCTGATGAGTGACTAAAACACTAAGTGCTATGAAAGGGAAGGGGAACCAAGAAAGAGAGCAATTCTGTGGGCTGGGAGATCGAAGAAACAGAGGTCGCGGGGCTTGTGTCACGACGGTCCTTGGAGCCCAGAGACAGGTAAAGACAACCCCACAAGCAGCAATTGTAACCCAAATGACATTTCTGGGTATCTGAGTCAGGGATTTCAATTGGAGCCATGAGGGGAGCAGCACGCTAACTTACTGAAGCCTGAGCTGGCTTCGCAGCGATTCTTTTATTAACCTATGAATTGACGTTAACTGGAAAAGATTTCTTCTTATGAAGCGACTGAATCAGTTCAAATGGAAGTAAACCAACGTATTTTTCTAATATGGCTGATCCAAATTAGAACAAGGGCATTTATTCATTCATTTGTTCATTTAACAAACACTGAATGGGTCCTAGTGCCAGCCAACTGTTCCAGCACTGGAGACACAGTGGAGAATTAGACACTGAAGTTTCTGTTAACTCATAGCTGCCTTTGGAGCTTACAGTTTAAAGGGGAAAGCCAGACAATAAAACAGATCAAATTAAATAAGAAACTGTCAGGAAGTAATAAGACGAAAATAAAACCAAGTCATGTGCTAAAAATGCTAATTCAGACTGGACAGTCAGGCAAGGACCTCTGGGGGAAGTGACATTTAATAAGAAATGGAAATGACAAGAAGGAGCTGGAAAGGCAAAGACAGTGTGGTAGGATTTTGTTCCAGGAAAAAGGAAGAAGTGTGAAGGACCTAAGGTAGAAGTTTAATGTGTTCAAGAAAACAAGGGCTGGAAAGTGATGGGCAAGGAGGAGGGTGGTACAAAATCAGTTAGGAGCTTTCCTAACTAAATTTGCACAGCATTTGTCCTATGGGTATCGTGTTGATCTGCAGACCCAACCGCATGACTGGCAGGGCCCTGTCTTGGAAGACCTCATGGACAGGAGTAAGGGGCTGGGAGTTTGTTCGAAGTGTGACGAGAAGCCACAGGTGGTTTCAACTGCTGTGTGGACAATGAGCTGTATGGAGTGAACGAGGAGGCACAGAGGCCACATCATGTACCACCACAGTGGCCTGGTGAGAGATGGCAATGGTTCAGAGAGGCCATGCAGGCCAGCTGACCCAAATCCTGATTTCTCCATGATCCCCATGGGACAGTGTCAACAAGCTATTCTTACAGTTACATGTGGTTAAAAAGCAACAACAAATTCTCCCAAATAAGATTCAATCAAACCACACAGGAGTGTTCTTTTCCAGGCCATGCGAGAGTTGAGAGTCTCCAACAAAATGACAAACTCTATACCCCCTTTGAGGTGTCCTTGAATCTTCAATAACCTGGGAATTTGGTAAGAAGATGGGTTTGAACTAGCTGGACTAGGTCTTGGGCAGCTGAACTGGAAAGGGAGTTTGACTGTAGGGTGAAGCCTAGGGTCTCCCCTGCATCTCCATCTTCCCGAGTTAGCAATGGCCTGTCCCTTCTGTGCAGGATTATCCCCATCAAGACTCGGTTTTGTCCTCAAAGGTATCACAGACAATAAGTCTGGGTAGCAGGAGATGGGATTTGAATCTTTTCTGGTACCTCTTGAGCTCTTCAGCAAATAATTTATCAGCCTAATACAGGTTCTTCTTGGCTGGGTGGATGAAGAAAGATTAGATTTCATCAGTCACTGTGTGCACAGAAGATTATATAATGTTCTACAAGATGTACAGAAACTTGAAAAGACATATTATCAGTATTGGTCAGATGCCAATTGTGTTTATAAAACTTGATTTTCTTGGTTAGTGGCCTCCATTTCGTAAATGTGTTCAAACCAAGTAAATCAAATTCCATTTCATTCCATAAGAGGGCTGGAGATTAGGCTAGCAAGTCCTGTGTAGGGGTCTTTATGAAAGAATAAGAGAGCCAAGTTTGTGTTCTTAATGTCCATCTTATATGCATGACTTGAGCTGAATCCCTTATGCATAATTCATGTGGTCATTTACACGCTTTTACATAACTCCTCCTTTAAGAGTTAACTAACAAAGCACGTTATCAGCCATGGCAACCCGGATATTATGCAAATCTTTCTATCTCTGAGCCAAGAGAAAAGAGGGTGGGTTGATTAATTAACAAGATAGGGGAGGAAAGTGGCAGTCCACATCCCTTTTGATGTTTCCCATCATTTATTAATGTATGTAACTGAAAAGAATTTCAAAAGGTAAATATGTATTTGTGCATTATTACCTCTGGGTGTGAGGGTGCTGCTGAACCCTGTGAGCAATCATTTGAATGAATGTAAATGTTGAATTTCATTCATTCAATTTCCTCTCCTTCCAAGGAACAGCATCATAAGAAGGTGAACAAAGCCTTAGATTTGGTATCAGGACACCTGATTCTTGTCCCTTTCTCCCCCTGTACCGATCACATCACTTAACTTCTTTGAGTATCAGTTTCTTATATATACACTGTAAATAAAAATACTTTTCCCCATTTACTTTGATGCAGGTGGGAGCGAACTACACAAGGGTATGAATGGGAGAAGGCAGGAATTATTGGGGGGTCATCTTGAAGGCAGCCTACACACAGTCTCTATCACTATCAAGCCACCTAATCTTTCCTGGACCTTCTATTGAGGTTTTTGCACGAGAAAGAGATAAACATCCATCTTATTTATGTTACCGTAATTGGGGTCTTCTTCTTCCAGCTGCTTGATCTATCTCCTCACTAATTTACTGCCACAGTAAATTAGAAAAGTCAGCTGGAATCAGTTCACAAAGATCCCTAAATATTCAATTAAAAGTTTGGGCAAAGCTTTGAAGATTTTTGAACAGGGAAATACCACTTTCAGGAGATTAACCAGACAATGGAATGAAATGCAGTGAGGAGAGACTGAAGATGAGGAGATGTGTCCAGAGTCCATTCCCTGAACCAAATGGTGGCAGTGAGAGTCTAAAGAAGGACCAGATGAGAGAGGCACGAGGAAGAAGCATCCACCAAACTTTGACTGGGGCGTGAGGTGAGGGGAGTGGAGGAGTCAGGATGACCTAGAGGTCAGCTGTCAGGAGGAGCTGGGGTACTATTAGCTCGTCTTAACAACACACATGCATATTTTAACAGAACTCTCTGGAGCATTTAAGGCTCTTCTCTAAAGGGGTAGCATTTAATGGAATGTCAGGCAATGGAGGAAGGGCAGTGAGGGATCATTATCAGAAGCCAAAATAAACCTCGATGACTCCTTCAAAACCCCAGGTAATTAGACTGCTGTTTTAACCACAGGGCCAGTATTCACCAATCATGCGAGTGATCCATGCATCCACTTCATAAGGTGCCATGGTCACAGCCACCGCCTTTCTCCTCAGCTCTTTGACAACATACCCCACTGTCACCTGGCTTGTGATTGCTTGCTTCCTCTTTGTCTCCTCCTCTAGCCTGTACCTCTTTAGCTGTGAGAACTAGGTCCTTTTCACCTATGAGTCCCCACAGCAAACCCAGCCCCTGTAATACACACATGCTTAATGCCTTCTGAGTCTGTAGCAAATGTTTAAAAACGTGTCTGATCCTTTGAAAGAGACTTCATGTTGTGATCATTCTTCCCTACCCTGTGCCCAACTCAGTGTTAAGTCCTGGGAATATCGACACAACCCTGGAACCTATCCTAAAGGGGCATATACTCTAAGGGGGAAGCCAGGCTAGTTTAAAGAAGAAAAAAAGAAGTCATCCCCTTAGAGCGCAAAGGTAAAGCAGAAATACTTTCAGGGAGATGAGAGAACTTAGAGAGAGTAACAGCTGGGATCTGGTGCTACTTGACTTACACCTCGAAGAGCGAGGAGGCCAATAATAAGTAGAAAGTTATTGTGGGCAGAGGAATGAAGGTGCATTCCTTCATAGTGCATTTAGCGAAGAACGAAGTTTTTGAAGCTGAAACATAGGGTATCGGCAGCAGGATATAGGAGACAGGTCAAGCTGGGAGGTAGCAAGAGACGTGGGAGAGCAGCAGGCTGAGGTCAGAGTTTAAAGAGCTTTGTACCATTCTAGGAAGTTTTAACTTGCTACATTAGATGCAACCAAAATCCTATGCTAAGAACTCAAGTCTGGTGAATTACGTGGATGACCAAGCAGAGCGATCTGCTTTTGTTCGAAGTCCACAGACAGTCAACCAACAAATGACTGTGGAGTAGAGACTGATTTTTCTTATGTGTGTTAGAAGACTGTGAAGAAAGAGTTCTTCCCAAAATGATTGGAGCAACTGTAAGACCTTGAAGATAAATGTATAGGTGTCTGGATGACCCCTTGGAAGTACAAGAACCAACTGTACGAGGATTCTGCAAAGGGTTTTAAAGAGAAATGTTCATTCTTTTCTCTTTTTTAATTAGTTTTGTTGATTTATGTTGATTCATAGTCCCCCAACAAGGAATCTTTCAACAATGTAGTGATGGTGGGCAGTATATGGTTTGTGGTTGGAATAGAATGAAAACGCAAAAAACCAAAATATTTTCTCTGGCTAATTTCAGAGCAGAATTCAAAGAAGGTCTTCTCTTTGCACACTTTCTTGGCTAAGTATACAGAAATCAAAGACAAGTGCCCTTGCCCTTGAGTCCACTGTGGCCACCAGGAACAGGTTTGGAACTGACCACACAACTGACCACGCATCTGGTAAGACCTGTAACAGTGGAGATAATGAAGTGCAGTGGAGAAAATGACCACGGAGCTCTTGGAACAGATGTCAGAAGGAGAGACCAGGAGAGGTGACTTTTTCAGAGTCACCGGGGTGAGTCAAGTCAAAGCAAAATTCTAGAAAATTCTTCCTACAGCAAAGCTCCTGACATAACTGTTGTCCACTGAATTGCGGGAGGAAACCAAAGTGGGAACCTCTAATTTTCCAAATGAGACTTTGAAATTTTAATTGACAGAAGCTGAACCAAAAACAGTAATAGAGTTAGACCCATGAGCAGTTAAAATATTTATCCTTTACCTAAAAAACAAATATTTTCATCAAGTGCAGCTATAAACCAACACTGAGTCAAGAAGCAAGTTAGCAACTCTCTCTCTCTCTGTCTCTCTCTCCTTATTATTGATTGAGACAAGGTCAGGGTTCTCGTCCAGAAAATCTTCCATAGGGAGTTAAGGAAATCATCAAAGGTCTTCCTGGATTCCCTAAACGATCCATGGATAGCTTCAAAAGAATGGGTGACTACTTCTAGACTAACAGAATCCCCTATAGACAAGACAACAGCCACGCCTCTCTGGGAACCGCTGCCCTTCAACCCTATTTCTTATACCTGAGAACTGAAGAGCCCTTCTCCCACATCCCGAGTGCTTAATCATTAATCTATTCTCTTTAAATCACAGCATGATTACATGCCATATTACAGAGGGTTTGTGGATTTTTCTGATTCAGCTGTGGCATAGACAGCACCTTGTTTCTGTCCCAAAATGATGCGTTATCTGTTGATTATACAAATAACATATGCGTGTATACATTTTAGAAAACAAGGAAAAGTCTGAATAAAGAATTAAAAATCCCCTGTCGATATTTAGTGTGTTTCTGAAGGATTTTTTTCCCTGTATGTTTGTGGACATACCTGTAACTACAACCTGAAGAAGCATGGCCTATTTTCCCACAGGAAAAGTTACCATTAGGATTGCCCTCTGACCGGGCCGTCAGCACCCTTCTACACATCACAGCCTGAGGTCTCATGCTGTGGGAATGCTGAAACGAAATGGCCACAAGTGATGTGCTTAAAACACAGCTACAACTGCAGACCTCTATAACCTGTAAGTGGAACCTAATGAACAAAACAAACGAGTAAAATAGAACCAGAGACGTGGAGATAAGGAACGAGCCGGCAGTAACCAGAGAGAGGGGGAGGTGAATAACAAGGGGAAGAAGGGGAAGGGTCTAGTCAAAGAACATGCACGAATGACCCATGTACCTGGACAACAACAGGGTGGAGACTGGCTGTGGGAGCAGGTGTGGGCTGAGCAGAGTGAGGCAAAGGGGGAAAAACTGGGACAACTGTAATTGAACAACAATAAAAACAATTAATAATTTTAAAAGTATGTTTTGAGGGGAAAAAAAAAAGAAAATGGTAGAAACACCTTCAGCCTGGGACTCTAAATGATGGAACGGTACAGAGTTCCCACCACTCTTTGATAAAGTCTATTTTACTCTATTTTAATTTTATAATAAATTATATATTTTTTTAAATTATAAAATGAATCCTTAGTCTTTTAAAACGTGTAATGGTCACACTTCCTACCACAGACAGCACCCTCATCAACAATGGGGACACTGAGGCTTCCAAGCCACTAAGAACCACTACTAATTTTTTTAAGAGGTGAGCATTCTCTGAACTAAAGATTTCCCTTCCCAGCCTTCCAAGAAGAGAAATCCCCAGAACAATGGTATTCCCTGCAAAGCTGGTGTCCCTCCTCCTAGCTTCCAAATCTGACCAGTTGCTGGACTAATATCACTGGGGTCTTTGTCTTTACTGTCTGGGAAGCAGAGGCCAGTTAACCCCATAATTCCTTTTATCCCTAAATCATAGAACAAGAGGTAAACCCCTCTGGGTTTCTGGTATCTTACATATTCGTAATTCTATATTCCTTAGAGCTTCTTCCTCCATTTCCTCCCACTATGATATTTTTTTCTGAGAAAACTTTTTGCCGTTTTTTCTGGAATTCTTCCTCTATGTAAAGGAATTTCCAACTCTCCTCTTTCTGGTAATGTCATGGGTTATTTGGAACAGCGTCCTGCTGGAAACAACTGAAAAAAAGCTGAATTCCCTTTTAAGTCTTCTTAAAAGCATCAACGAGCTAAGAAAATGGCAGGGAATTATAAAACTGTAGATAAATAACCCAGTGAGTTAAATAAGCAAGAAAGCTACTGAAAACATTTGTCCACTCTGAAAAGTTTAAACTTTGGTGTCAGTGGCCTTGTGGGGTGAAGGGAACTCTTACCAACCCCAGGGCCTGCCCAGAGCAGCGCGTTGACAGGAGACACATGAACACTCTCCACAGGAAGCCAAGGCGAGCCTCAGAGGGAGGCCGAGCTGCCTCCTGCTGGGAACCTTAACCCTTAAACATGACAAGGTCCTGGACTATCAGTTGCCCAAGAGCCCAAGAAGAAGTAACAACAACAACAACAAAAGTTCCCCCTGAAGATTCATCACAGACCTTGAACTATTATTATAATTTTTTTCTCAAACATGATGACATGTACACAATCACAGATGACAACTCCAGAGCAGTAAGCGATAAAATAAATAAAACCTCACACGCACAACTTCAGATATTGAAGTTATCAGATACAGACTGGAAAATAATTATGTTTATGATATTTCAAGTTATGAATGGAAGCTTGAAAATATCTACAGGAAACAGAAAACCATAAAAAACAACATAATATATTTGAAGAACAACCAAATAGAGCTCTATGAAAGAAAAACACAATAACAAAAATTCAGTGGATGAGTTTAGACACAGCTGAAGAATTAGTGAGTTGAAATGTGGGTCAGGAAAACTGTCCACGGTGAGGCCCAGAAAAACATTGGCCTCTGACTCCCAACCTTCTCTCTGACTCATCTCACACCATCATCATGAGTGACTTCCACACCTACATGGCCAAATCAGCTGACACCCTGGCCTCAAATTGATGATGCCACCCTCATCCCCAGGTACGAAAGCTTTTTGCTCTGATCCAACAACGCATTCCCAGGGTCATATCTTGGATTCTAAAACCCTTTAAAAAATATTGTATCTTATTTTTAAAGCACAAAAACAATACAGACTCATTAGGGGAAAAACGATGTAAATACTATTAAATATTTTTAAAAAGAGACAAAAAGAAAATTTAAGTCACCCCTGATCCCACCCTCCAGAAATAACAGAACATGGCTGTGCCTGTCTGCTCCCAGCAATGTGGGTGCCCGAGAGAAAGACTGGACCTGTCTTTCACAGGAAGCACATGTCCCCTCAACTAAACTATGTGCTTGTCTGCACCATGTGAAGATGTCAAGACAACAAGGTGCTTCCAAGGGAAGGTCTTGCAGAGCAGAGGAAAGAACTGCGGTCGGAGCTCCGCAGGCCAGGGTTCCGTGCTGGGCCCTGACCTATCCATCCCTTTGAACTTAGCAAGTTGCCTCCTCTCTTTGGGTTCTCTTTCGTCCTCTGTAGAACAACAGCATTGGACTCCCTGGTTTCTAAGGTCCCTTCTGGTATGGAGCATCCATATTCCTCGAACAGCCATAAAAGGGAAATATGGGGAAACATCAAGCCTCAAAACACATCTCCAGAGACAGCCTCCGCAGCTGGGCTGTTGGCATATCAGCATAAAGGCCCCCAATCCGATGAACACCTTTATCATCCAGAAGGCCTGCTGTACAAATGCACGGTCCTGGTGGTATTATTGTGCATTTTTAATTAGCGACCATTATAATGAACAACAGCGTTTCCCCACTGCCACTCTGGGCTCCCTTGCCGCCTCTGTTTCCATTTCCGAAGGACATGGAAGCGGTTCGCTTCACTTCAGATGCCAGTGTTTCTTAATACCAGGGTAGGGGAGATGCACATCGGAGCTGGCAGAGATTGAATAATTGAGACGGATATAAAAAGCTTTTTTGTTGATGTTTTTACATATCATTTATTGACAATCCAATCCCGTTTCATGCTTTCCAATTCCATTTTGGGGTTTGTCAGGAGCATTCTGGGGCATTGTTCACAAGCCATTTTGTGCCAATTTCTTGGCAAGTAAATGCAATGTATCTTTGGAGTGTGGCAGGCCAACGGTGGCCATATCGGGAGACTTCAGACTCTGAGATTCTCTGGTGCTGAGAGAGCCTACACTCCCCTGTGCACTTGGTTTACACAGCTCCCAGTTCCATGCCTGGGTGGGGCCTGATCGGCACCTCCCCTCCTTACTAAGCCCCTCCCACTCCTTCATTTTTCTTATTTGCAATCTTCATGAACGATTGGCAAACTCAGGACCATGACAGAACTCTCTAATAACTGGATGAGACAGACTCATTTCTTTAGTTTAGCATTTCCGAAGTAGTTAGCACATCATAATGTGTTCTTTTAGAATAGTAAGTTGTCATGTGTGAAATTATTCTTTAAAAGCATAAACTTCTATACAAGTAGTGGGGACTATTTTAAGTGAAGTCTCTTTTCTTTCAATAATTCTGTATGTGCAAAGATTTAAGACCATAGAAAGTAAAATTCCTAGTCTGTAAGGGCTCTCCGTCTTCAGGCAGCCTGAGGGACATAGCACATGGTCAGTGTTTAATAATGATGTATCTTATCCTTATCATTGACTTTTTCTCTGCTTTTAGGGTTTTATACAGGCAGAAGGTGCACCAGCTTGTAGGGGTCGTTGTGCAAAGTATTTGAATGTGGAAACCACAGACGCTCACAGTGCCATCACCGTGGTACCCACACACCAAGCAGATTGCAATAGATTCTGGGACCGGTCAAGTCAGTGTTAAATCACCGAAAACCCAGATTTTGCCTTTCCATTCAGCTCTCCGCAGTGTATCACTTCTACCCTCGGGCCATTTGGCTTTCTGATAACTTCCCAGCCAGACAAAAGAGTGTCTAAAAGGAAAAACGGTATCTCTCTTTCTCTCATGAACTGTATCTAGACCCTCTCCAGCTTCTCCATCTAAGACTCAAGTCCTTAC
Source organism: Mormoops blainvillei (assembly GCA_004026545.1). Taxonomy (NCBI): domain Eukaryota; kingdom Metazoa; phylum Chordata; class Mammalia; order Chiroptera; family Mormoopidae; genus Mormoops; species Mormoops blainvillei. Next base: position 128,751 of record PVJD01001995.1, read on the forward strand.
CTCACCTTTCTTTTCTCACTGCCCATTCTAGGTCCCAGTGATTCGGATGCCCTCATCTCTTGACCTTCTTCCCCAAGGTACCTTTGTGACTCACTTCCTTACCTCCTTTAAGTGTTTACTGACCAGCATCTCACACACGCAGTCCACACTCTCCATCCCTATATCCTGCTCGATCGTTTCTTTTATACCTAATTTCACAAATCTATTGTGATTATTATTTATTGTGTCCCCTCCTCACCCCATCCCCAAATTTAGAGATCTCAGTTACGTTCAATAACTCTTTGTCGAATGAATAAACGATTGCTCGAAGCAGCACGTGGATGCTTCTATCACCCTGACTTTGTCCCCTCTTCATTGTGTCAATTTCCAAATTTGAATTTACCCAACACTCATTTTCTCAGCCTCTGATGCCGTGGCTTCTAGTTTTGGGCTGCTGAGAGCTGCTGGAGAAAATCACAGATATCTGCCAAGTGTATCCTCTGCAAAATCATATTGCCAAACCTCGAATGTGCCTTTAATCATGCCTAACCCAGTCTTTGTATTTATCTCATGTTGCCTCCCTAGGAAATTCCATGCCTTGATGTTATAAAACACCTTTCCTTTTGAATTTGTATGGAGTCAGATTTGTGGCTCACACGCAGCCAGTGTTCAGGCTTGAGCAACAGTTTCTCATTTTTGTAATAGGTTCTTTCCAGCTCTTATTTTGTCCCTACCCTTGTTGGCTTCTTTCCCTCAACTACTTCTAACTCCGACAAGCTTACTGAAGTTTAAATATACTCACAAGCTGCCTTAAATCACTTTAATGGAGAGGGTTTTAAGGTTTTTTTAATGTTCTTCAGTAATTTTTAAAAGTTCTTTCTTGTTTAATTTCAATGACAACATAATATTCCATTATACGAGTAAAAAAATGTACTTAATGTTTACTAATGTTGGATGTACAGATATTTTTCCACTCACTTTGTTATCAGAAGAACCTGGGGGCATAAATCTTTATTTTGCATTTCTCTAAATTCCTTATGGTAGATTCCTATATTTACTGGGGTCAAAAAGTATAAGCATTTTAAGACTCAGTAAATTTTGCCAAATTTCTTTGCAGCAAAATTGTACTGCCTTAGTTCTTACGAGTCACAGTGATCATTTCATTATATTTTCACTAGGACTAGGTATTCTTGTTTTATCATTTTTTCCCAAACTAGATAGACAAACAACGGTGTTTTATTTTAGCTGCATCTCTTTGATCATTCAGGTACATGACATTTTTTCACATATTCATTAACTATTTGTACTTCTCTTTTTTGAATAGTCTATTAATATTTTTTCCCCATTCACCTGTTGAGGTATCCATTTCCTTGACCATTTTGTCCATGTACTTGTAAATTTAATGTAATAGTTATGAGTAATATGTACTGAAAATAATTTTCCAGTTTGGTAATTGCCTTTTCATTCATTTTTGCGTTTTTATACATGCACACTGTTTTTAAGTCTTGTTAGAGTGAGGTATCTTTACCTTTGGGATCTTTGCATTTGTTTTCAACCTTAGGAGGTCTTCCCTGAATGAGAAATTCAATGTTGTCTTCTAGTTTTTGTTTTTAATAGTGCGACATTTATAAAAATCAGTCTTCATATATTGGCATGTGTTATGATATAAAATTTTCCCCCAACAAGCCAATTGCTTGTTCGAGTTTCGGAGTTTTAGCTGCAACAATAAATAAAAGCCTTTCCCCTTCGTGAATTGGAAACCCATGAAAAAATAAAAATACAATGTGGGTGGAGGCTGCCTTTATTTCTTAGTAAAGCTCAGAATTAGATTAGAGCTTGTGATTTTAGATAAACAGCCAAAGAATTCAGTCGCTGCTGAATTAAGCTGCCTGGGCCACCCAAACCCAGGCCCGGCTGGGCTCCCAGCAGACCCCAGAAGGCAGGGACAGGAACTTCCTCACGAGGGACCACAGAGCAGAGGGCAGAAGGAGAAAGCGAGGGCTTGGGAGAGAAGGGAGGAGTGTGAGTCTAGCTGAAGATCCTGTGCAGAGACGCACACTGAGGAAAACAATGTCTCTCCAATCCTTTCTCCAGCGCCGCTCCCAGCCCCCACTTCCCTTCACTGCCGTTCTGTTTCGTGATGCCTTCTTTATCAACATCATCATATATATTCAATGGGCTATTTCTGGCCCGTTTCACTAATCTATAGTAGTAATAGAAATAAATTAATAACGTTACAGTTCTTTTCTGTTGTCTTTTACTTTCTGGGAAAGCTAATTCCTCTCTACCTATCCTCCACCCGCGTACCACCACCACCACCCCTTTTTTTCCTCAAAATGTATTAGTTACCATGGCCTGTTGTCCTCTAGATGCACTGTAGAATGATTTTGTCATACTTCAAAAACAGCCCTGTTGGGATTTTGATTGGAATTATATTACAACTTTAAATTAATTTGGTAGGAGTTGACATCTTTATAATATTCAGTTCTCCCATCCAAGAACATAGTATGGTTCATTTTATTGAAGCCTTCTTTTACATCTTGTAGTAAAATCTTATCATTTATTCATATAAATCTTTCACATTTCTTGTTAAGTTATCCCTAGGTATTTCATCTCTTTTGTTACTATTGGGAATGAAATATGTTTTTCCATTATGTTTGCTCACTGGTTATAGTTAGTACATAGAAAATCCAGTAATTTTTCAGATATTTATCTTTATATGTGTATGTATCTTTCATATATTGTCATTCTTTTCACTGTTTTATTAATATCAATACTTTTTCCCTGGGGCTTTCTAGACCAGAGCTTTATTCCAGGAAATAAAGGGAATATTCCAGGAGCTTTACATCTCAAGCAACTATTTTCTCTCTCGCCTTCCTTTCATCACCAAACTTTGTCAAAAAATGTTTACTCTTGCTTCCTTTCCTTCCTCTGCCCTCATTTACTCCTCAATTTAAAATATTACTCCTGCTCTGGCCAAAATCACCTCAGATAATCATCTCCTTCTTGCAAAACCCTGAGGTCTCTTTTCAGTTCTCATCATCCTTGTCCTCTCTGCTGACCACTCTCCTTCACCTTTTTAAAAAGCTATTATTTATTCTTGGGGGTCAGAAATTGTGTTAAGTGCTTTATTTAGATGATCGTGTTCAATCCTCATGACAGCCCTGTTTTAGGTAGATCCTGCTCTGCCCATTTTACAGATGAAGAAACTGAGGCTCAGAGAGAAAAGCGAAATTCCAGGTCACACAGTAAGTAAGGGGCAGTATATATTGAAAATCTTTTCAGTCCTTGGTTGTATTCTATGACATTTTGTTTGCCTTTCTTTAGTCTTATTTTGTACCTCTGTTGCTTGTTGTCAAAATTTGGGGAATTTTCAGTCACTGATCTTTCAAATATTTTTTCTGAAGTTTCCTCCTTCTGCCCTCTTTCTGGGACTGATGACACGAATGGAGACCTTTTGGCCTTCTCCCACAGGAAAGAGGGGCTCTGCAATTCCTGCACCCCCCAAAGCTTCTTTCTCTCTGCTGTTCAGGCTGGATAGTTTCCGCTGACTTGTCTTTAAATGTAACGATTCTTTTGTTACCTGTGGTCTGCCTATTCCATCCATCCGAAGAACGTTTTATTTGGCTATTGTATTTTTTAGTTCTAAAATTTCCATTTCGTTCCTTTTATATCTTCATTTATTTTCTGAGACTTTCTGTCTTTCCATTCATTTCAAGTCTGCTTGCCTTTACTTCTTAGAGCCTTTCTGTAATAGCTACTTAAAAGTTATCACTCCCAAATCCGTGTCATCTCCTCATTGGTGTCTGTACCTTATCTCTTCTCATGCGACTTGATATTTTCCTGGTTCTTTGTCTGAGGGGTAAATCTTGATGTTATGTAATGAGGGGGAGTCTGAATGTTATGTAATGAGACTTGGGCTCTTGTTTAAATCCTAGGGAGAATTTTGATATTTTTGTTTTAGCAGGCAATTGGCCTGGTTGGATTTAGGCCACAAGTTCCAACCAGCTTTCTGCGGGTTGTAGTTCTAATGACAGTTCAGTTTTCAAAGTCTTTGCAGGGCTATTTGGATCTGTTCCCTGTGTGTGCTTTCCAGTGGCCAGTGGGGGACCAGCATGGCCCTCCATCCTACAGCACAGTTCTCATAGTCTGGTCATCTGCTTAGGGTCAGATCTACCCATAGGCACATCAAGACTGAGCCCAGGGGCTCAAAAACAACTCAAAGGGGTTGATTTCCTGAGCTCTTCTCTCTCTGTGGTCTCCTTGATACTTTTCAATTCCCTGAGGCTTGCCTTTTTGGGCTGGGTGTTTAGTTAGCCCACACTGCTGTGTTTGTCCTACACCGTGGAGCATGCGTTCCCAAGCGTGAACTATGTAGTCAATATTATAGGGCCAACCTGAATGCCATGTTTCTCCCTACCACAGGTCAATATCCAGTGGCAGGGGGAGAGGGTCCTTGAGTTGATAGGGTTACACTAATTAAGACACTCCTCAGGGGCTGAGGCGGGGTTGGAGGTTTGAGAAAATCAGAACTCTGTGAAGAACAGGGACACAACCAGTAGTGTCTGTTCGCTGCTTCTTTCCTCCTTCTCTTCCCTAAACCACTAAATGTCATCAGCACCTTCCCAATCACTCAGGCTTCACACCTCAGAGTCTTTTCACCTCTGGGTTTCTCCTTCCCGCCCACATCCAGTCAGACGCTCAGCCTAAAGAAGCCTCCGCATTAAGGCCTCGCTTTTCAATCCTCGTTGTCTAGCCAATTTTTAAAGTCTCCTCTCTCGTTTCCTTGCCCTCAGACCCCCCTTTCGAAAGTTAGCTTCCAAAACCAGAGAGTAATATCATCAAATTCCCTAGATCCTACAAAAGACAGTCCTTAGTATGGTGACTAAGGCCTCCCTGTATCTACCCCCTGCCTTTCCAGAAGTATCTATGAAGCATGCCCCTCGGGTCACATGACACCCTTCAGGCCCTCCCCCACCCTATCAGATACAGCTGATTAAAAGTCAGTCCTTAAACACACCCTGCATTTTCTGCCTTTTGTTCCAGCTGTCTCCTCCTAAAAGATCCTTCTACCCAATCACATTTTCCAAGAGCCAAAATTTATCTCCCTTTCCTCTTAGGCTTTGTGGGCATCTCCGCTGCAGCTCTTGGTCAGAGACGCCCTGAGGTACGTTGTTGTTTCCTTCACTAGAGCACGAGTGACTTAAGATGGGAGACCATCTCTCACTCTCTTTTGTAGTTCCCAGTGTTTGGCCCACTGCCTCAGACATAGTGGATACTCCAGACATGGCTGTTTCATTAGATTCAATTAAATGGGCTTGATTCTTTAGCCTCTAGTGTAACGTTGTTGGGATCAATGCAATCCAGAAAAATAATTCTTCCTTTATTGGGCTTCTGTGGCTATCTTACTCAGAAGGAAATTTAATAAAAGAAATTATTCTCTCTCCAGCATAGATGGGGCGTTCACCTCTTTGCTGCTATAGTTCCCTGTACTCTTCATTTTATATCACTAATCGCTTTTTAATTACTTGATCATTATCTGTCCCCCCACCATATGGATGCTTTCATTTCATTCCTTCAAAGCAGGAACTGATCTTTCTTTGCCAGCACTGTATGTCTGACACCCACTATAGTTTCAGATTGGCAGGAAGCACTCACAAATATGTATTCCTCGAATGGAGTTCCATAAATGGGGAAGAGATAAACAGAGGTTTAAGTTCGTTATGTGACATCGCAAATTGCAGTGATAAGAAATAAACTCAGAAGTCTAGAATCAACTGAGCCACAGAAAATGAGAAAACAACTTAAAATACAATCTACCCTTATCAACATAACTTTGACTTTTTCTTCTCCCATTCCCTTTCTCCCGCTCATTTAATTCCCAAATTCTGTCATTCTCCTTACTTTCCCTCCTTATTTGTCCCCTCATTTCCATTCTCGTCTTCTTGCACAGAGTTTTCAGCTTATCACAAGGCCACCTAGGACGCTGATGTTTCTTAGCCCACCTTGCAGCTTGGTGTAGTCATGTGACTAAGTTGTGGCCTGTGAGGTGTGACTAGATGATGTACGCAGCTATGAGGTCATACCCCTGAGACTGTACTCTCCCCTTCCACTCATCTCCTTTCCAACAGCTGAAATGCAGGTGTGATGCCTGGAGCCAGAGCAGGCATCTTGGCCCACCAGGTGGAAGTTTCATGTTAGGATGGAGCAAGGAGATGAAAGAAACCTAGATCCCTGACCCCAGGTAGCCACCAAGCCCACCCTGGCTGTTTATACCCACATTGTTAGGAAACTAAGCCAGAGAAATGGTTGTTTTAATTAAGCTACTATTACCTTTGTCTCTAAAATAACACCAATATTTACACCCTTAATAATACAATGCACGACCATCTTTATGGTCACTTTTCCTAATTAAAAATAAGGGGAATAAAAGGATGAAGGTACTTTTTGAAAAATCCTATATCCATCAGCCAAAGTTCTTTTATTTATTTAATATTTATTCTATTTATTATGTGACAATACCTCTTTCATTTGGAACCTACCTACATAAGAGAATAGCATGGACTGTGGGTGCAAGATATCTCATTTCCACAGGATAATGCATATATTACCACACAGGAATTAATGCAAGCATCAGACATGTTTGCAAAATTTTTATATCTTGTTCTAATTCTTGAGAAATTATGGATGCTTGTTTTGTGATATTTCTATTAAAAATAGACTAAGTTGATTTTTCAGTATCTAAATGGGAAAGGGAAAGTTATAACTGGATGTCTACCAAGAATCATCTGGTTAACAAGTAAGGGGTTAGGAGGCTGTCCCCATTTGGACTTTTGGGACAAAAGAAAAAAATCCAGCAATAACATTACTGATTATTATTTAACGTTATCTTGAGTAGACAGCAAAGGGAAAAGGCCCTTTGAATCATGTTTGTCTCTCAGCGTTCTGAATCTCTCATTCACTTCTCAATAAAAAGAACTAAATACTTTATTTATGGCCTGAAAAGGCAAAAGGAATTATTGGCCAAGAATCCCCCAAAACGCCTAGGGTAAGTATTGAGATAGTGTGCATTTCATTAATTTAGCTGCTGAGACCTTTGATTTCTACTCGTATTTATGCAACTTTTCAAACTTATTGATGATAATAACTTCATATTTTATATATACTTTTTAAAGACTTTATTTACTTTATTTTTAGACAGACGGGGAGGGCGAAAGGGAGAGAAACATCAACATGTGGTTGCCTCTCACACGCCCCCTACGGGGGACCTGGCCCGAAACCCAGGCATGCGCCCTGACTGGGGAATCAAACCAGTGACCCTTTGGTTCACAGCCCGATGCTCAATCCACTGAGCTACACCAGCCGGGGCTATATTTTTAAAAAAGATAGTAGACTCCTGGCATTCTGAGATTTAACCTCATGCTTTCTAATAGTCATGAAAAACCTGGGAAATGTATGACACAACGTACTATTTTTACATTTTGCTGCCATGACCCATTAGACAGGTTCACAAAGGCCTGGCAATGTTCAGCGTCTCACCTCTCAGCGTGACGACCACCCTCCCTCTTCAGCAGGAAGCTTGCTCATCAAGAAATGAGGCGAGGCTTGCTTCCACAGAGCCTAGCATTTGAGGTGCTGGAAGGATCAAGAGAGAGATCATTTCCTTTCAAAGACTTTTGCTAGTCCATGTTGAAAACAGAGAGAATCAAGTCTTAGTTGCCGATCCCTCTTTCTTACAAATCATTTATTTGCTAAAGGGACAGAGAAAATTTTACCAATTGATGGACAGTTTGCACCTCAAATGAGTAAAGCCCTTCCCAATGGCTTCCTAGACTAGAAGCTGGTGTATACACTGCTCTATTCAAGTACCTTGTGCAGGGTCAGGTACATACTAGGTGCTTAACAAATATTTGTTAAATAAATATATAAATTCTGTGGAGGATGCAAGGAAGCATAAGAGCTATTTCCTGCCCTGAAAGAAGAGTTCACTGGTCATACAACACAACACAGAAATTAAAAGAAGCCAGTGTTCTAAGAAGCAAAGGGTTAGTACATATTGTTAGGTACTGCAGCTGTTCTGGAAGTTAGTTCTCTAGGACTTAACTGGAAAACTCAAAGGTGGGATGGAACTTAAGAGAAGGGGCAGACAGGAAGAAATTCCAGAGAAACAGAAAGACAGACATGAATGCGAAAGGTACAGTCAAAGGCAGCGGGCAGAAGAAATGGCAGAAGGAAATGTGAGTGGCTGGGATGAGGTTAGAAGAAGAAGCCGGGGCTGTGTGTGGAAGGCTTGACGCGGCCAGCTGAGAGCGTGGCCTCTCCCATGGGTCCCAGGCGGCCACTGTGGTTTGTGCCATTGAAGGAGATGGGCAGGAGGGGGCGGGGAAGACCAGTGAGGAGGCAACTGCTATCTTGGCAGCATGACCAGATAAGAGCCTAAATTACGGCAGGCAGGGCCAGTGGAGAAGAGAAATAACATCAAGAAGCCCCGTGAGCTACCCTATGGGAGCCGGGAGGTAAACCCGCAGCACCTTTCGCTGGCATGGCAGGGGCGAGTCTGTTAACTGTGGGCTGCTTTAACAAAGGGTGGGCCAGAATAAATTTAAAGGTAGAAAAAATGTTTTTGCCTTATGAAATAGCTCTATTAGCTTAATTTAAAATTTTCTTCAGAAAAATAATTTCATTATTTTTTTTTAAATACACAGTAGCATACAGGAACAAGTAAAAATTATCCCCAAATCATCCTCCCACCCACCAATATTACTGGTATTATTTTTGGCGAATACCTTCCCACACATCCTTGTATGTACAAATACAAACCAAGTATAATAGCATCATATTAAAATGCAATCACTCCATATATGCTGTACCAGCATCAATTTTCTTCACTCACTAATATGTTGTAAACATTTTTCCTCATTGATAAGTATTGATCTATATATCATAATGTCACTTAGTCTGCCTATATCACAATGTTCCATTAATATTTAGATTCTTACTGTGCATATTACTATAAACAATCCTGCATTTAATTTTATTAAGCAGAGTATCTCTCACCTGCATAATTATATTTTCGGTACAAATCTAAGGAGTTGAACTGGCTAGGTCAAAGTTATGTATCATTTTACATTCTGATACCAAACTTATGTATCATTTTATGTTTTGATACATATTTCAAACTGTCCTCCAGAAAACCACATCCATTCATTTATTTACTCAATAGCTACTTCTCAAGCATCTACTATGTACCAAGCACTGTTCTATACGCTGGGAGTACAATCGTGAATAAACTGAACAAAGTCCTTGACCTCAGGGAGTGTATGTTCTAATGCAGGACAACATAAAAAACAAACAACTAAATATAAATACACTGTCAAGGGGTGGTAAGTGCTAGGAAAGCAAAATAAAACTGAATAAGGGCTGGAGAGTCACCGGGGAGGAGGAAGGAACAGTGCATTTTACACAAGGCAATGGAGAAGGGACTACGAGGAAGAGGCATGTGGTAAGACATGTGAATGACCTAGGGGAACAGGGGTGCAGAGAGAAAGAACAGGGCATGCAAAATAATCTGGCATGGGAACATGCCTGGCATGTTTCATGAGCAGAAGAGCAGCATCTCTGGAGACTCAAACAGGAGGAAATGCAGGTGGAGAGGCAGCCACATCAGACCAGAGGGTGTACGTTAGGGGCAGGCTGGTCCAAGAGGCGCCACACGGCAATCTGCCGAGGTACTCCGATTCACAACGATGTTGAGCGAAGGGATCTGAGATTCTAGTCCGAGAATATCCAAGGAAAGGATAAAGATGGGACCAGGTCTGCTTTTATTTGTTTAATCATCACGTCTCCGTCTTTTATTCATTAGATGCTGGTTAATGAATGTCTGTATTCCTCCCCACCCTTTCCCACTTATATCTGGGGTCTGGCAAGGCTGTAACACAAATAAAGACTACCTGGAAGGTGATTTAGGTTTCCTTGCAGGTATTTTTTATGAGGTCTTATTATACCTCCTAACTGTAGTCAGATTTGAAAGCTTCTCTTGCCCTGACTGGTGTGGCTCAGTTGGTTGGGCGTCACCCTGCAAAGTGATAGGTCACAAGTTTTATTCCCAGTCAGGGCACATGTCCAGGTTGTGGGTTCAATCCCTGGTCGGGGCACATATGGGAGGCAATGGATCGATGTTTCTCCCTCTCTTTCTCCGTCCTTTCCCCTCTCTCTAAAAATAAATAAATAAAATCTTTCTTAAAAAAAGAAAAGAAAGAAAGAAAGCTTTTCTTGCCTGTCTCTTTACTAAACTAAGGTATTCTGCGCTTCCCTGGTTGGAAACCCACTGGCATCTTCATAAAAACTCAGGCAGCAACATGAGCTCATCGTGGCTGACGCATAAACGTCCTCTAAGTCACCTAACACAAGAATCTTTACCATGGAACGTGTTTTATAAATATCTGCTGGGTAAACAAAAGAACGCATTCACAAATTTTCTCTCAAGGTACCTTTACTTAGTGGATGCGCTCTTCTGTTCATTTGATTAGTGTCGGTGTCAGAGGATACATTCTGACCGTGTTCTCCAATTGTAAGTCTCTGAGTACAGCCCCTTGAGCAGGGCCTTTCCTTGGCTACTCACCATCTGCTGGGAGGGTCCAGGGAACTGAAAGGCGCCAACTGAGGGCACCTACAGACAGCAGCGAGGGAGCAGGACTGAGCAAATCCAGGGCTTCACCCTGCCGCAGGGCATCTGCCTGAGGTGACAGTTTCCTCTACAGTGAAATTTTAGAAGTTGCACAGAAAACAATAAGATTAAGTAAGAGAAAAATAAATTTTAAAACAAATTAACCCCAGGAAAAGAGGTGATTTGTTGACAATGGAAATTGCAATGTTGGTTAATTTACTGTTCTTTAGCTTAAACAAAATTAATAATATTTCCTTTTAGTTATAAAAGTAATTCATACTCATTACAGAAAAATTTTTAAATACTGAAAAGCATGAAGGTGAACATAAAAACTGCCCATGACCCATGATCCAGAGGTAGATGCTGTTGGTATTTTTCTGATTTCCTTCCATTTTAAACGTAACTGTGATGACACTATACACATATAGTTTTATCTTACTTTTTCACCTTACAAATTCTGAACATTTTCCCAATAATGTGTTTTTTAATATTATTACTAAAAGATACGTAATATTCCAACTATGCCTTTATCATAATTTATATTATGCACCTATTATAGACAATTAGTTGTTTTTGACCTGTATCAGAAACTCTTGCAGTGTTGCAGTGAACATTGAGCTTAGTTTAAAATATTAAACTAAGCTAATATTAAACAATACACCATTGTCTAAATCTCTGATCAGTACCCTAAATGAGAGTCTCAGAAGTCATAAGGGTAATTATGTGCTCAAAATATACGTATTTTTAAAGGGTTTTTGGTAACTATCTCAAACTGCTTTCCAAAAAGATTGTATTAATTTACACTCCCCTCCTACTGTTAGGTAGGGTAGGAGTAAACTAAGGCAGGGCGGGGGAGGGAGACCCGTCTCACCTGCTGACTCAGCCATCCTGAGCCGGCCGATAAGATTACTGGGCCCTCCTAACATCACAAGCAGGGATAGTGCAGAAGGAAGGGAGTCCTTGAGGCTCTGTGTACTGGGAAAGGGAGACTCTGCAGCAATTTCACCAAGACAAAGAGGCTTTACTAACTGAGAAAGAAAGCCTTTGTAGCAGTACACCATTCCCAAGGTTTAGAAGGGGGATGAAATAAGGGGAACCTAAAAGATGACTAAGGTATTAACCCCTGAACCCCAGTACTGGGCACATTCAGATTAGCTGAGTGCCCACTTGTAGCCTTGGCTCAAGTGTATAGAACAAACTTACTAACAACGACTTTATTTCCTCCATACATCGGACATTCAGACTAGCTGGGGGCCTGCTTGCAGCTTTGTGCTTGTGTGTGTTTCATAAATAAACTTGCGATCTCATTTCTCCTATATGTGTTTGTCTCTCACTTGAATTTGTCTCTTGCGAGTGAAGCAAGAGCCAAGGAATAAGCTAGGGGAGAAGGGGTTAACGCCACTACCCTCAACCAGCGCCTGCCACCTCCTCCCGCCATTAGATTTTAAAAGAGTAGCAAAGGCATGCTGTGCTCAAATGTCAGCTCTACTACCTTAGGAAATTTATTTAACCTCACTAAAACTCAGTGTCCTCATCTGTAAAATGAGGATACTAATGGTATCTAGTTCGTAGGGTCGTTATGAGGATTAAATGAAATGATAATATAAAATTGCCTAATATACCCACTGCCACATCACACGTAGTATATAAATGTTAGCAACTGCTAACTAGCAAGATCACTGTTCCCCAAGCCTCACCTAGCCAGAGTAATCTATGGGTGCAAAATCCCCTATACACAGTCTGGAAAAGTACTAAGTTTCCCTGTTGAATAAAACTCTTAAATAGCTGAAGTCACTCAATTATTGTATCCACACACAAAGCTCCAGTGTTCTAAAAATAGTAACCTATTTGGTTACCACCTGGAGGCAAAGAAGATCTCCTGGAAGGTGTTTTTCTGCCCTCTTTACATTATTTTAACAGTGATATATTGTTCTTTATTATTTCAAGGGAAACATTTATTTAAGGGGCAATGACTCCCATTTGGAAACTTTTTTTTTTTCTAGAAAGGGAGGAAATGAACATAAATAGCTTTGTACTTCATCATCATAAATAGGTCTCATTAGGCACCTCGTACATTTTGGCCATAGCCTCTCAAAATCAATCAATGATTTTTATGTTCCTAAGCAACTTAACTAGGAAAAAACCATTCCAATTAATTTGGAAGGTCTGCTGGAACTTTGTGTAGAATTTGGTGAGTTTTCGGTTTGACTGTCCCCAGAATTTTTGGTTGAGATGACCCAAAGATAAACGAAATCTCTTGTAGAAAGCTGTTTAGCAGATGGGCTCCCTAAAACTGTTCCATGAAATCAGTTTAGTTCTATTTAAATCCAAAACAGATCACTTTCCATTGCTTTATGACAACACATTTGCTTAATCTTTTTATAAAGCTAGATATTTATTAGGTACGGGAACACTGGTATTCACCTTCAAGAGAGAAACCACTCAAAACTGTCCTGTGTCTGTTGTCTAAAAGGATGTTACTACCAATGAAATAAACATACAGAATGCGTTCTAAGTTCTTTGGAGTTCCTTGACGTTGGGTCAATTTGCGTCATTAGGTAGGAGAGAAGCACTAGGGCATTTCACGCTGTAAAAACAACAGAGGAAATGAAATTGTTGCTGCTGCTTTCACCTGGAGTTTCTTTTCTGGAAATCTACTGTATAAAAAGCTTGGTCTGACGCCAAAGGTAGCATTTAGGAACAGAAAGCTGATTCAACTCTTCCCTTTCTGAAGTACAAATATGCCCAGTGTTTTCCTGTCCTATTTTCCTTCTCTGTACCCTGAGACAGTGTTATCAGACCTGTAAATTTCCCATGCGGTGAGTCACCAGATAAACATAAGTATGTGATAACAAACAGCTGTTTCTAGACATCTTCCTGTCCAACTGTTTTGGCCAGAAAAGATGGGTAGTTCTTCCTATGAGGCGGATTAGGGAAAAATTCTAATTTCAAATCACCCAGAACCTGGTAAGAAAAAGGAACACCTTCCTTCATGTTGCAGTAAAGAGCACAGCTTGACAAGAGAGGCGTAGGCTAGATTTTGCCCCAAAGGACCTCTCTGCCCTCACAATCATACCCTGCACGCTAAATTTCATCTTTACAAATGCTATGTGTATTGCTGTATTCCTTCAGTAACACAAGAAACGCAGCAGGGACAAACAATAAGGTATCACTTCAGACCTCATCTCTAATCCAGAAACCAAAATGCTTGTGTTGGGAAGCTGCACGTGCCCAGCTCTGTGCAAGCAAGGCCTGTAAGGGATACAAATGGAGAAGACGGGGTCTATGCGTTTCTGAAGGATAATGCTGAGGTGAAGGCCTCTTTAAATATTTCTGATTGCTTATTATATAACTTTCTCAATAATAATAACTTGTGTGAAGGTCTACCCTTCTGTTCAGAGTAGCCTTAAGAGTCAGACCACATGGATTCAAATCCCAGCACTGCTACTTGCTAGCTATATGATTTTCAGTGACTGACTTAGATGCCCTGTTCCTCAGTTTCCTTGTCTGTAAAAATGGGGATGATAATAGTAATACCTATCTTGTGGGTTATCATGATTTTTCTGTGTCCATCTCTGTTCTTCTAGTACCAAGGACAGTATATTATCTTAAAAGGGAGAAGTTACCATCAGTTGTCATAATCACTCTGAAGTTGAGTTTCAGCTTTGGAACTCTGAGCAGATCCTGTTTTTAAAATGGCTATTTGATTTCTATTTCCAACCATGGCAGGCTAGCTTGTAGAAGGAAAATCCTCCCATGAGAATAACTAGGAGAGCCAAATAAAATTCAAATATATTATTTTTCCATATATATATAAATATATAGTTCCATATATATATCTATTACATTTATTTATATATATATATCTCTCCATTACATTATATAACAGATATATATATATCCGTTACTTAAAACATCATCAGTCACTGTTTATATATATATGGATATATATAAACACTGAAGGGCCACCAAGGCAGCCAGAACTTAAAGAGCCAAGATCCCTGAAAGAAGGAAAACTTACTGAGATAAGTCTAACAGCCAACAGTCCCCATTAAGTCGCTTGCTGACTCATAAGAATAATGAATATAGAACTGGGAAGCCGAGCAGAGTAGCTGTTAAAAAGCAGAGAAGGAGAATAGAGGTTTTGGCAGACTCAGTGGAGCAACAAATGCTGACATTCAGGGCCACCAAAGCAACCAGGACTTGAGATGTCAAGACCCTGGAGTGAAAGAAAGTGCAGAGAAGTGATTCGAACCGAGTAAGATGCTTTTCACCACTACGTATTTGATCAATAGTAAGCAGAACAAGCTGAGAGTTAGAAAAGCAGAACAAAAGGTGGCGGTTAAGAGACTGAGAAATTAAGCAAGGTGAATGACAGCAGCACAGGGCTGGATAAGTAAACCTGAATGATCAGAGCCTGCCACAGCGCGGTGGCCTTGGTCAGCACCGCCTGCTTTCCAGTGGAACGCATGGGGCTACATCCTAGAACGAAGGATAAACAAATAGAGACCAGCCTTTGTCAGGACCGAAGCCCAACCTCAGATCAGCGTATTCCCTGATCGGTCTGAGGTGTCCTGCTTTTAATCTGCTTGCCTGCCAGAGTTAACATCATTGAGAGGCTCTAGAGCTCTTCAGGTACAGTATCTGGCATTTGATCAAAAATTACCAGGCATACAGAAACAGGGACAGCAGAAAAAATATGCAATAGCGACAGACACACAGGCGATCCAGATACTGGAATTATCAGACGCAGAACGTAAAACAGCTGTGACTAACATGTTCAAGAAATTAGATGACGAGATGAAGAATTTTTAAGTAGAAATCCTAAAACTGCAAGTACAATAACTGAAATTAAAAATCCAATAAAAGAATTTAACAAGAGTTTTAGACACAGATGACAAAAAGCAGTAGTGTACTGGAAGACAGGTTGCCAGAAAATATCCAGATGGAAGCAGCCTGCCCCCACAAAAAAGAAGGTGGAAAATACAGAAAGTAGCATAAAAACCACGTAGGACATCGGGAAAGGTCTAACACATATGTAATTAAGGGCTTCAGAGGGTCCCAGAAGGAGATTGAGGTGGGAGCCATAGGAACAATATTCGAAGAGGTAATGGCTGAGAATTTTCCAAAACCAATTTAAATGGATCAAGTTATGGATTCAAGAAGTGTTTGTACCTCAAACAATAAATACAAGGAAAAACACACCTAGGAATGTCATAAGCAAACTTCCAGGGGTGGGAGTGGGGTGGGGGAAAAATGCTATAAACAGCCAGGCTATCTTCCCAAACAAATTACCTTCAAAGGCGCAACAATAAAAAATAACAAACAGACAGCAACTTCTAATCTAGACAGAAAAAAATAGAAGTCAAAAGACATTGAAATGATATCTTTAAAGTGCTGAAAGAGTATAACTAAGCAAAAATATATTTTAAAGATTAATTCAAAATAAAGACAGTTAAGACAAACAAAAGGTGAAAGAATTTGCTGCCAGCTAATCAATGCTTTAAAAAGGGGCTAAATGGGGTTCTCCATGCAGAAGAAACATTATCTCTGTTAGAAGAACACGTAAATGTGGAGGAATGAAAAACACTGGAAACTAACCATAAATGAATAATGACTGTATAAAACAACAAAAGTCACTCTTTGGGGACTTTAAAAAGCTACTGCCAGGTCTCATCTGTTGAGAAATTTTCATTGTTTCTTAAGAAGCTAAAAAGGATGATCGTGACTAAGAATAGGGTTTCCTTCCACATTAGGGGCCATAAGCATCCTGATACGAACCCCGACCCTTCTACTTATTGAAGAGTAAGACATGTGATGGGCCTTTGCAGGGTTAGTTAAAACCTCATCGGTCACAGTTTAGAAATCAATGTCACGAAAGGAAACCAGCAACCTGATAAGGGCGATGCTGCTGCGTTACCTGTCTCACTGTACATACATTATCCCCATCAACCATCCCAACAACCTCACCACGGAGGTGTTTTTCTCTCTGTTTTACAGGAGTTCAGAAAAGTTAAGGAAATGGCCCAAGATTGCACAGTTAGAAATTGATGGGGGCTGGATTTTAACCTAGGACTGCAAAGCCCATGGTCTTTTCACTCTACCAGGCCACAGGCGAGAAAGGTTCCAGCCAGTGAAAAAATAATATTAGTGCACATAATAATTAAAAGGGATCATCTAAATGTGCATAACATACATGTAGAACAGTCTTCAAAATAAAGTGAGAAAGTGGATGGATGAACTGGATGGATGGACGAAGTGAATCACGTGCCAAAAGCCCTGCCTCAGCTTATAGATTCAATGTCTATACTATAAATCCAGCAAGAATGTTGCAATTTACAGGAAATTCTCTTTCAAAAACTGTCAGAATGGGCTTTCCGGCTGTCTTAGCAGTTCACTGTCACCTGCCATTAGGTGTTCTTCAAAGCAAAACAAAGATAAATAAAACTATAATATACTTGTGTGTTAAATAATGTAAACACTACAGAGGGGGTATTCAATAAAGGGCCGGTTTTCCTCCTATTTCAAAGATCCAATTTCATTCTCCAGAGGTAATAGTCATTGATTTTCCATACTCTTATGAGTGTAGATCTCTGTTTATACTATACCCATGTCTGTGTGTGTGTATGTATATATATGTATATAAATATATACTTCTTCCTTGCACAAATGGAAGTATATTTTTCCCATAATGAAGACTATTCCTATCATACATATAAATCTAACTAAATGTTTTTAATAGGTACATAGTAGTCCATTAAAAAGATCAATAATGTTTTAATTTAGATGATCCCTTATTGATGGACATTTAGAGTATTTCAAGTCTTTCCCTGTTAAAAATAATACTTTTAATGAAAAATGGTCTTTACATATATATGCAAATAGTTAATAGGATAAATGCCTAGAAGTGGAATTGCTGAGAAAAAGTTTATGTGCATTTTTTATTTTGACAGCTACCGCCAACTAACCCTCCAAACAGGTGGGACTATATTATATTCCCTCCAACATGGCAACCTGTTTCCACATACCCTCACACGATCTATAAATCATCAGACTTTTTAGTTTTGCAAATTATAGGTTAAAAATCATATCTAGTGGTTTTAATTTGCATTTCTTTAATTTTAAGTGCAGCTGAGTATTTTTCATATGTTTAATAAGTAATTTGTGTTTCTCTTTCTTTGAACTGTCTATTCATACCCTTTGCCCATTTTTGCATTGGATTGTTGGTCTTTTGCTTGGTGAGATTCATACTTACATAGTGAGGACATTAACCCTTGGTCTGTGCTATGCTGTTGCAACTGCTTTTTCTAGGTTATCATGTATCTTTATATGTTATCTATGGTAACTTTTCTTTGAAGAAATGTTTGATTCTTATATAACCAAATTCATCAACCTTTTCTTTATAATGTCTAGGCATCTGGTGATCTTATCATTCATAAGGCTGAATGTGCAGGAGCTGTATCAAATTCAGAAAATTTGTTACACTGTCTCAAAATGCAGAAAAGTTTGCAACAATACGAATGAAATTTTGAAGTGTTCTTCTGTGTCTCTATATATGGCCTTTGTTTTGAAGTCTGTTTTGTTGGATATAAGTATTTCTACCCTGGCTCTTTTTTTTTTCCTGTCCGTTTGCTTGGAATATTGTTTTCCAACCATTGGCTTTCAGCCTGAGTGGGTCATTTGTTCTGAGGTGGATCTCTTGTAGGCAGTGTATGTGTGGGCCATGTTTTCTTATCCATTCAGCTACCTTATGTCTTTTTTTATATTATTTAATATTTATTATTTTTAATTTTTTGTATATTTTATTAATTATGCTATTACCATTGTCTCATTTTTTTCTCCACTTTATCCCCTCTGCCCTGCACCCCATCCCATCATCCCCACGTCAACATTTTCCTGCCACCACTTTCCCCAGCCCGACCCCTCCCAACCTCCCACTCTTAATCCTTCTCCCATTTGGCTTTCTGGATGGGTCCTTTCTTAATGCTCCCCTTCATAATACTCAAGGAAAGACTCCATCAAGAAGACATAAATATTTTCAACATATAGGCACCCAACATAGGAGCACCCAAATACATAAGAAAAATCTTGGAGGACTTCAAAAAGATAAAGACAGCAACACAGTTATAGTAGGGGATTTGAATACCCTACTATGAACATTGCACAGATCTTCCAAACAAAATATTGACAAGGATATTGTGGCACTGAACGATGTACTGGATCAAATGGACTTAACTGGTATATACAGAACTTTCATCGCAAAGAAGCAAAGTACACATTCTTTTCAAATGCACGTGGAATATTTTCAAAGATAGACCTCATGATAGGACACAAAACGAGCCTCAAAAATTCAAGAAAATTAAAATCACATCAAACATTTTCTCACACCACAAGGGCTTGAAACTAGAAACCAACGTCAATGAAAATCTCAAAAACATTAAAATCACAGAGACTGAATAGCATGCTACTAAACAATGATATGGTTAATAATGAGATCAAGAAAGAAATCAAAAAGTTTCTGGAAACAAACAAAAATGAACACACAATGACCCAAAACCTATGGGACACAGCGAAGGCAGTTCTGAGGGGGAAATTCATAGCAATACAGGCCTACTTCAAAAAAGATAGAAGCATTTCAAATAAACAACCTAACCCTACATCTGCAAAAACTGGAAGAACAACTACAAACCAGGCCCAGAGTGAGTAGAAGGAAGGAAGTAACCAAGATCAGAGCAGAACTGAATGACAAAGAGACTAAAAGAACAATTCAAAGGATCAAGAAATCCAGGAGCTGGTTCTTTGAAAAGATAAATAAAATTGAAACAAAAAAAGAAATTTTTACACTGGAGCATCAATAAGCAATAATGACACCTTTTCTGGAATTTTTTCTTGAAGCCAATTGTTGATATTTCGGAGGTTCTTCGAGACAGTACTGAAAGCATATGGATGTCGCCTATAGAAACTGTGTTGTGAATATTTAAGACCTTCCTCCTCATTGGGAAATTGCCACTTAACCTTTCAAAGAAGGTAAAGAGGCAATTATGGAAGAAGTTGCTGCATGCGTGTCTTAATCCGAAAATAATAACCACACCCCTCATTGTAGAGTGATGTCTCCTAGCAACAAGGGACTGCCATCTCCATTTTCCAGACATGAAAATTAGGAAAGGCAGTGGTTTGTCCAAGCTCACACAGCTACGAAGTAGCAGAAAAGGGCTAGAACTCAGGTCTTTGATCATAGATCCAAAGTTACTCTATCACAGTCTTTCTGGCTCAACTCACTATTTTTTTCCCTGCTGCTGAAACATTTCACCACCGAAGAAGAAATTGCTCCATCGGCTTCATCAGCTTGTCATGCTTGGGGGTGGTCTGCAATAAGGGACATAAAGTTCTGCTTCTTACCCTGACAAGTCACCTTTCAGGACTAGAGTTGTACTGGCCCTGACCGTCAGATGGCATGAAAGTGCCAGCTGGTTTGTGCTTAAACTCAGTGACACTTACGGAATAGAACTGCAGACAAGCCGACAGTAGAGTCCTTGCTACATTATAAAGGGCTTTACTGTTTACAGTACCTGCCTACAAATTCACGTTTACAGCTTCAACTGATCATAAGCCTCTTTGGGGTCTCAGTTCTTCCAAAGATGAGTTGCCACTCTAAATAATTGTGCTAGAGACGCAGCCCAAACTCTTCTGTTCAGGGCGCATGGCTATGGACTGTCTACATCTCAAGAAGAATGACGGTGAAGGCGGGCATCCTGAGCTGCCTATTGGCCTCATATCAGCCAGTGTTTTTCAATCCAGCACTACTGATAGTCTAAAGGGAGGGGTAGGGTTATCCTGTGTACTGGAGGATGCTTAGCAGCATTTACATCATTCCTCTACCCCCTAGATGCTAATAGCAACAGCCCCCATGATGACCACCAAAACTGTCTCCGTATACGGGGAAGCAAGATCACCTCCAGTCAAGAACCCCCGATATAGGGCCTTAATATATTGTGCCAAATTCGTCAAAAGACCCTTGAGTCCCAGTGATGAAACTATTATGTGAGATCCCAGACTGGCCCATGGCTCAAAGTGAATGGGAAAGAAATAACTAATAGAAAAACTATCTGAACACACCACACTACACTCGAAGTTTGCAAATAACTATCTCGAGTTCAGTGCTTGCAAAGGGTGTCTTTACTTATCTCCATTTGGGGCAGAGTAAGGACTTCAGGTGAAGAGGATTAAATTGATTATATTCTTCCATCAACGCCGTCATCGGCCCCTTCTCTTACATGTGTGTATGCAGGTATTTATGTATTTTCTTTATCCCTGTTTCTCATTCCCATCCCCCTCACTCCTCAGTGGGATCTGTCCTAATGCATTTAACAGATATCTCTCTGTAAGTGTCCTTTGTGATGGGTATCATTTTGAATATATCTTCTCATTTAAGCAAATAGAGGTTCACAACTGGTCACAATACTGAAATGTACAAAGCTCTGGACACCAAAAGTTTTTCCTTAAACTCAGCAGCAAAATCTAACATGAGGAACAGGGGGTCATTTGTATTTTTTATCTGTTTAGTGTAGCCCTTCCTACATTTTGCTTCAGAAACACTGTGTTCAGTCATGAGATGCTGCCTCTTCCCTGTCTAAAATCCAACTTTTTAAAATTCTAAACCAAATCTGAGTCCAAGGGGTTTAATTATCTACATCTAGTATTGTGTACAGATCTTATTTTGTTTTTACCTTTATATTTGTGTACAGTATTATGTTTTTAAGGCCTATCCACATCGCTGCATGTATAATACATCCAGTCGATTACTTACAGCTCCTGCAGAATATTTCATGAAATGGTTTTAGACATTACAAAATGTCTTTCCTAATCTGTTCGCTGCCTGTTAACTGTGTCCACGGTTAACAGAAAATCATACATTTTACCTACTCACTCCACAGTGGTGGGCAACTACCTTGCCTCCAACACCCAACCACTACAAACAATGACTTAACGTCCTCACACATGCCTCCTTAGGGGTCTGTATAAGAATCTCTTTGGGCTATATGCCCAAGGGAGAACACTGGGTCATCAGGTGTGCATATACTTAATCTGACCCAGCCATGCCAGACGCCTTCCAACAGACCACAGTTGCATCAGGCTACTTGCATTAGATAAAGGACCCGGTGATCCTGCATCCCTACCAACACTTGTCAGTATCCATGTACTCACTTTTGCCAGATAGCTATAAAATGATATCTTATTCTTGTTTTCATTTACATTTTTCTGATTATAATATATCTGAGCATCACATGATGCTGTTTAGCCTTTGGGGTTTCCTCTCCGTAAACTGTTCATAAGATTTGCCTATTTTCACTGGGATTTCTGTCTTTTTCTTTCTGACTTACAAGAGTTCCTTGTATACTTCCCTATTGGTTTTAGACATTGCAAAATATTTTCTCCTAATCTGTCAGCTGTCTGTTAACTTTGTCCATGGTTAACAGGAAATCAAACTACAGAAATTCTTAATTTTTATGTAATCAAATTTATCAGTATTTTGCCTTATGGCTCGGGGCTTTGAGGTTTTTTAAAAAAATCCTTCCCACTCGTGAGTGACAAAATAGTCTCCTATATTTTCTTCTACTACCATAATAATTTTACTTTTCACATTTAGTGTTTACTCCACTTCCAAAAAGCTTCACCTCTGTATTTTGTTTTAGGTTGGAGTCCAGTTTTATTTTTCACCACACAGTGAGCACTCTCCCCTAAATAATCCATGCTTCCCTCATTAACCTGGATGCCACTTTATCCCTTATTAAATACCCATATATATGAGTCTGTTCTAGTGTCTCTGTTTTGTTTTCATAATTCACTTGGCTGTTCTTTAGACAAACACTAAAAATAGTAATTTTATAACTATTGCTTTGAACTATATCTCTATATCTGGAAGTGCTACTTATACATATTTATGACTCCTTTACAAGTTTAGCTTAGATATCTATAGGCTTTTAATCTTATATATTTTAGAGTAGGTTTATTATTAAGTTCCTCAGAAAATTTATTTGTAATTTGTATCGGGATTACCCTGAATACATAAATTACCTAAAGGGGACTAGAGATATTGAGCTATTTATATATTAAGATCTTTCATCCAAGGGTATGGAATGTATTTCCATTTCAATTAAACCACTCTACGTCATTGATTAAATTTTTTAATTTTCTCCAAAGACAATTCTGTACTTACACTAACTCATGTAATAAACACAACAACCCAAAATATAGGTTCTTTTATTGCCATCATTTTCTAGATGAAGAAATGAGCCCAGAGAGGTAAGTAACCTGTCCGAGAACACGCAGTCACACCATAAGGAGCAAAGCCTGGGTTCCAATAGTTGACGGTCCATTCTCAGCCACCGTACGCCTCCCTGCAGCAGGTACTTCATACAGGTTGGCTGCTACTTTTTATTATTTATTTATTATCTGGGGTACTATTTTTATTACATTTTCTACTTGTTTGTTGCCGATGTAGAGAACCTGGTTGATTTTTGTAAGCTGGTATTTGTATCTGGTGAAGTTGCTGAATTCTTTTGTTAGTTCTACTGTTTGCTCTGTTGTGTCTGTTGCTGTTCTGTACCTCGGTAAATAATGACAACTTTGCTTTTTCCAGTTCGGAAACCTCTCATTTCTTTTTCTTTCCTTACAGCGATGGCCGAGACTTCCAGTACAATGCCAGACACCGAGTAGTAGTGATCATGGGTCAATGCCGCTTGTAGGAAAGTAATGTTATGGCAGAGGAAGTTTCTCATTTTATCTTGGCTACAGTATGTGCAGCGCCTCAGAGAACTGTTTCACAAAAGTGTAGGTTAGAAACTGCGTTTGGTGGCTATGAATACATTCTGAGCAGAGGCCTGTGTTTATTTATGCCACAAAAATTACTTTTCCATAGGAGACCCACCTTCCAGAGGGAGAAAAGGTCGATTGTGATACACTTGACTTCATTCTGACTTTAGGTACATTTAACTCCATCCTAAACCCCTATAGCAACAACACAGCTCTGCACCTGTCATTCGCTTCACTCGATCTGCTAGATGTAATTGTTTCTGACAACCCATTGGTCTCTGTCCCCATGGGGGAATTCACAGACAGTAGCACTGGAAGCAGCCCCAGTGATCAACTCTTGCTCTCATTACACACATCTAAAAGTCCCTAAGGTGGGTGCCTCATCATCTTTGAGCAAATGCGCTGATGCCAGCTGAGAGAGCTTGAATCACACCAGGGGCTAATACAGCTTCTTCCTAATTGCTTCATCACCACATCTTCAGGAGAGGTTGGCCCAGCCAAGTGTTCATGGTAGCACCTCAGGGCTTACTGTGATCCCATCTACCCTAAGACCAGTGGGGACACAGAGGAGAGAAAAAAGAAGCACCCACTCTTCTCTCCTGTGTTCCAGAAGGCTTATCCCTATCCAAGATGGTGAATTTGCCGAAGGTGGACACAGGCAGCTCTACAGTGAAGTAAGGGACCCAAGTGCAGTAGGACCCTTCAGAAGCTTTGAGTGGGTGACTGAACACACCCCTCCCTTTCATAGACACCCAGGGTGACTAATACTTGTGGTAGAAATGAATGAACTGAAAAGTCCCACAGGAACCTCAAACTCAGCACATCCAGAATGGAACTTCTCACTGTCTCCTCCATACTCACTCCCCTCTTACAGTAACCCCTGTGTAGCAACTGGAACAACCTCCATTAAGCTCCTCTCAGGGTCTGTCTGGCTCACACACCTGAGGAGTCGCCAAACCTTGGCACCTCCATGTCCTGAGAATCCTTCCTGCCACCCTTCATTTTCCATTCCAAACGGGACTTTAGCCACGCCCTCCAACTGCTCCCTCTGCTCCACTCCTGGCCCTTGGGATCCATCCCGCATGTCAGTGCGGGAGAAATCTTCGCATCATGCCAATCAACCCATCTCTCCTGAATGGTGGGAAGCCTGAACCTTCAGCGGAATATACACTCCTTAGCACGGGATCTGCTACCCTCGCACCACAGCCCCATCATCCTGTCCAATCTCACGCCCTGACAGCAGGACCCCCAGAGAGCCGCTGCCCTCGCCCCTCCCTGACTGTGCTCCTGATCCCTGCTCCCCTACCTGGAACCTGCATCCCATCCCACCGGAAGCGGTCTCAGGCCTACTCATCCTTCAACCCTCAGGCCGAGGGCCTCTACCGCTGGAAGCCTTTGCTGCTTCTTCATTCCCACCGCTCCTGCTGAGGTGCCCTCTCTCTGGGCTTCTCCTCCCAGGACCCTGTGCACCCGTCCCACTAAACTGTCGCGATTCTCTCCTGGACTCTGTAAGAAGCTGGGTTCTTCGAGGCAGTCGTTACTACATAGTCAGTCTGTTTTCATCCCTTTTCATGGTTAGGATAGTAGTACCCTTGAGCAAAACGCATTGAGTCAGATTTGGGGTGGGAGTGCCCCAAAGGGATCTGTTCACCGCTGGGTGTCTCGTACCTGGCACAATATCTGCTGGCACATTGTAGGCCCTGTGAATGGATGGACGAACGGTTAGATGGCATGGATTGATGGACGGACCGACAGACGGATGGACGAATGAACTAACAAACTAACGAATAAATACATTGCCTACCCGCATCCAAAGCTAGGGAGGCCACCGATCAGGGCACGTCCTGGACATAGAGATGGAAAAGTGGGTGGTACTACTAGGTGCTCCGTCGGGAGGGGGCGCTGCGGGGAGGCGGGTGAGGGCTAGGTAGTGGAGGTTGGGAGCGGGGTGCAAGTGTGGTCGGGGACTGAGGGGGCCGACACGGGGTCGGTCGTGCCCGGGGGCCCTGTGCGGCGATTCTGCGCGAATTTCACTTTCGCTTTGCGCCAGGCCGGAGGCGGCGGGACCGTCCCGAATGGCGCCGGGGGAGTTAAGCCGAAAGCGCTGCAAGCCCCGCAGGCCTAGCTCCACGTGTCACCGAAAAGCTGATGTAGAGAGAGACAGAGAGAGAAAGAAAGCAACAGACCAGAGTCTGGGGAAAGTCCTGCCGCGCCTCCGGGCAATTATAAAAATGTGACCCCCTGGGTCAGCTCTCCAACCACCGCCCTCACCTGCTGTGTCCAGCGGTCCGCGTCCAGCTGCGAGCTCCGCGTCCGCGCAGTGCCCGCTCAGCATGCGCCCAGCGCACAGTGAGTAACCGGGGCCCGGGCTCGGGCTCGGCGTTCGGGGGGCGAGCGGCGGCCGCCGGAGAAGAGGAGGCAGAAACTTGGGCCGCTAAGGGGAGGCTGAAAACAATCAGCGGTTCCTAGTAAAGAAGAAAGAAGAGGGAGGGGTGGGAGACTTAGTATTTTGTCGGGTATTATGCGCACCTTTTTGCCTAAACTTCTGAGGGAAAAATAAGGATGAGCATTATACATGGGTATAATGATTACACACCATGTGTCTAATAAGGAATGTTGTTTGGGGCGAGGAGTGCCCGTGTATGATGCGCGCCTACAACACCGTGGGTGTGTAAGATACACGGCAGAATACGGCAATTGCTCGCTTTCCATGCTCTAAAACGGACATTGTCTCTTTTGATCTTGAAACATTCTCTTGAGCTAAGTAGTATTATTATGCCCATTTCACAAGTGAAGAAACTGAGGACCCACGGGGTGGTTTTTGGCGCAGGGTCCCTCAGCTACTGCTCTAAGGCCAGGTCCCAGCCGATTTCAAAACGAGGGTTTGTCACCACCCTTTCCAAAACACTGGGTCCTGGGTCGCTTTACCACCTGGTCAGTTTCCCACTGGTGAGATGGAGACTTTTTCTGGCTGAGTTTGGAGTCCAGCACCTTGTCTCAGCACATTAGGAATTCCTTGTGGTGAGTTGCTTTCTACCCCTAGAATACAGAGCGCTGCCGTCTGAGAAGCTGATTCATCTCTCTCAGGTGTTTAATGAAGATTCTAAAAGGGTGGAGGGCCGTTGACGCCCAGAGGAGGTAGATGGGTGGAGATAACCAGAGTAGCTGGAAGGTAGAGGCAGACCACACCAGGTGCACAGCCTCAGCCAGCCCCTCCATCCCCTTCCAGGCCTCCTTCTTGCGGCCGCCCTGGTCCTCCTACATCACCTCAGTTTGGCCAGGAACCTCCCCGCCGCCCCAGAAGGCCCAGGAACGTCCCAGTGCCTCAGCCACGCCCAGAACCTGCTGAGGACCATCAGCAACACCCTTCACAAGGTGAGCTTTTCAGTGTCCTTGTTCCCACTTTGCAGCCTCTCTAGGGGAGGGGCTTCTCCAAACCCCTGGTCACCTGAAGGGACTGCAGGGAAATGGTGGAAGTTTATCAGGAGCTGTCAAGGGAGGAAGAGGGAACTTTACAAATGGCCCAACTATTAGCTAAAGAGTCTCATGGAAATTGTCTCCAGAGAAAGCACAAGTGATAATAAATTATAATGGCATTCCTTTGGGCTGTGTCTACACAGAGGAAAGTGGGTATTTACATTGTTCTCTGCAGCCTGCCAACAGAGATGGAATTGTGTCGGGCCCACACCATTTCTCTGACACGCTTATCAATCCAGGAAACCATTATTAGGTGCAGCCCCTGTGCTCCAGGGACTACAGAGATGAATTAGACGAGCCCCTCACGCTGCTCACCAGCTTCCAGTCTGGTGACTTAGTCCATGATCACAGCAATGCATTTCGGAGAGCCTGTCACAGTGCACGTCCAGCCTTCGTTTTCTAGGGAGAGAGTTATCCAATTTTATTTACAGCTTTGTTCGTTTTTTAGGTTTCATATTTTAATGCAAAAAAAAATTTTATTTTTTTCCTTTTCAAAGTGCTCCAGTAGCTATTGCGTTTGCTGCAACAGCCAAAGACTGATGTTTTCAAAGATGTCCTTTTGCCTCTCTGATCTCTAGTAAATCTTTCTTGAATATTTTTAGCTTGTTGTTTTATGAGTATCTTAAAATGAACTCAACGCCACAAGGCCGTCTGAAAGAACTCTTTTTTTTTCCCTTTATCTTTCATAATGTGTTGCCAATTGCTCCTTACAGGTCAATCAATCTTAATTAAAAAGGCAGCTCACCAAAGGAAAACTGCAGAGATCAGTGCTTTGATTCCTGGAAAAAAAGTTCAATATGGATGAAATTTAGGTGCTCCAATTTAAATAGATGCTTTATGTGAAAAAGCTGACTCTCTTACTCCCAGATGTAGCACTTAAGGTCAAGGGATTGCCGAACTCAATCTGTTGTTTTTTAGATCATTCCCATGTCAAATTTGCCAAAACAAGTAGCTGGCTACTGCAGAAAACAGGTGGCGAATGCATGCCATTCACAGGCCATATCCAGCGCGCAGATTTGTAGAGTTTGGCCCATGTCTTTTATATTTTATTTTGATTTTTTAGTTTGATGCCATTGCAAAAGCTAACCTTTCATAAAAGGATCCAAATTTCCAACTTCTCTTGCAAAAATCTGAAGAACTGTAACAGTGAGCCCACATTTCCAAGCCTAACTTTTTATAACCTACTCAGTCTAGTGGCTGCCCGGGTCTGTTTGTGCACCTCCAGGAACAGAGGGTATTCGTTTTCTGTTGCTGCTGTAATAAGTTACCAAAAACTTGGTGGCTTTAAACAACACAAGTTTATTATCTTATCGCCCTGGAGGTCAGAAGCCTAAAACAGGTGTCACTGGGTTAAAGTCAAGGTACCAGCAGAGCTGTATTCCTTTCTGGAGACGAGGGCAGATTCTGTTTGCCTGCTTTTCTGCTTTTTCCAGTTGCTACAAGCTGCCCCAGCCCTTGGTGTGCGGCCCCCTCCCATCTTCAAAGCGAGCAATGGCCAATGGAGTCTTGCTCATGCTGTATCACTCTGACCTTGACTCTTCCGCCTCCCTCTTTCACTTGTAAAGTAGCCAGTCATTACCCAAATAATCCCACCCAGATAATCCAAGATAACCTCTGTATTTTAAGGTCAGCTGATTTGCAACCTTAATTTCACCTGCAACTTTAATGCCCCTTTGGCCATGTAACATAACATATTCTCAGGTCTCAGGAATTGGGAGGTGGAGCCACTTGGCGGTATGTGTCGGGGACATTATTCTGCTGACCACAGACATGGATTTTATTACCTGACCCCGAACATGTTCTGCACTCTCAAGCCTTGGTTCCTGGCTCATGCAGTTGTCTCTGCCTGAAAATCCCCCTCCTCTACCAGCCACCATTCTAATCCTCCTACCGCAGGTGTCCCCCCTCTGGTGAAGACTTTCCTTTCCTTTCCGCCCCCTCCTCAGAACCTTCATACCTTTCTCAGCTCTTCTTGCCTGCTGATCTGTCTCCTAGTCATTTGGACACTTGCCTTTCTTCTCAGATGAAATTGGAATCCTGGGGGACATAACATAGTCCCCATCTTCGTCATGTCCCTCAGTACCTAACCCAGTGCCTGACACACATCAGGCTTGTTGAGTGGGAAAATGACCTCGATCTCTAATCCAAAAGTCACAAACTCCTTATGATAAATTTCATAAGGTGTTTTCCAAGGTGCTTGTCAGATGATATCTGTGTGTACCACAAATTAAATCTCAGCTTGTCTCGAGGGTTGCATGTTTGTTTTATCCCTCAAGTTGTGACCTTAACGGTTCCCCTTTAGAAGTTATAATTGAAAAAGATATCCATAAAACACAGGCACTTTGGCAAAAGAAAAAAAAAACATTTTCACTAGAAGCAAGCGTCACAGCGTGATGTAGATGCTGATTAGCATGGCCTGTTGAAATGATTTATAGTGTTTATACAATGGGAAAACTTGTCATCCAGGAAAACATGTCCTAAAAGCAAAAGGAGAGGAGGGAGGGAGAAAGAGAGAGAGTGTGTACAGGACCTGTTCCCTTTGGTCTTCTGAAGAGCCTGAATTTCCTACAGGTCAAAGGAATTGAGGTCAAGGGCAGCCAGCTCTGGCTTTGCTGGCACCCCAGGATATGGGGAGACAGGTACCTTATTAATATTATAAACTGGGTTTCTCCTTATGTTTTTCACAGGCCATACGAACTCTAGAATTTTATTCCTGCACTTCTGAAGAGATTGATCATGAAGATATCACAAAAGATAAAACCAGCACAGTAGAGGCCTGCCTACCACAAGAATTAACCACGGTATGGATGCTACCCCGCGCAAAGCCCATAATACAAGTGAAAACTGTGTGTAAAACTTCGTCTTACAGAAGTGTGCATGTTTCTGGTCTCTACCATCGCGGAACTTTAACAGGTCCCCCTTCAAAATTAGGTTTGAAAAAAACCTGTAAAAACAGATAAGGTTTTTCATAATGTCAGTATACATACCAATGAACTGCACACTTAAAAATAGTTGAGACAGGAAATTTTTTCAATAAAAAACAAATGTTTGAGAAGAAAAGTCAGAAAATTTTATATTAAGAATTAATATCTTTGATGTGTAATTTTTTTCTCTAGGATGAGAGTTGCCTGGTTTCCAGAGAGATCTCTTTCATAACTGTAAGTCAGAAAATTAAAGGTTTCTGCCCATTTTATGAATTTTATATCATTGATGTCTGATTATTTTTCTCTTCTAGAATGGGACTTGCCTGGCCCCCAGAATGGCCTCTTTTATGGTGGTAAGACACCAAAGTCTTTCCTCAAGGGCAGGGGGAAGGGGCAGGGGGAGGAAAACATCTCTAGACCATCTCAATGGTTTCTTCCCCCATTTTGTCATATCGCCCAGACCCTGTGCCTTAGTAGTATCTATGAGGACCTGAAGATGTACCAAGTGGAGTTCAAGGCCATCAATGAAAAGCTTTTGATGGATCCTAAGAGGCAGATCACTCTGGATCAAAACATGTTGGCAGCCATTGGTGAGCTGATGCAGGTAAGGCCTTCCTTGTATCAGTGAGAGTAGCTTCTTCATGCCAAGACAGCCAGCCGAGGTTCCCAAGGAAGGGGTATACCATCAGCCCTTTCCAGATTGGGAGAGGCTTAAAGTCCCCCCTGAAGACCTATAGCCTTGAGTGTGTCCTCTAGAGAAAGAGCAAACATGAGCAGGTCACGTTAAGAAAAGCAGCCGCCTATCTGTTGACCAAACATATGCACCAGGCTCTCTGCAAATGTTTTCATACATTCATTTTCTTACATTGTCCTCACAGCAACCCTATGGGGTCTGCACCAAGGAGGAAAGCGAAGCTTAGAGAGTTGGCCACCTGTCCAAGCCCAGGCAGCTTGTAAGTGGCAGAGCCAGGATTTAAGTTACCCCCATCAAAGGGATTCCACCGCACATCTTGCTCACTTCCAAAGGCTCCAGGATGTGCATGTGAGGGGCCAGCATGCACACCTGCAGATAGCGCTAGAGAAAGTAAGCAGGGCTAGTGCCTGGGTGTGACCCCTCTGAACCAAAATGCGAATGAATAAAAGAACAGCCCCTCCCCTGGGAGATCCACAATGTTACTCAGAGACAAGAACTCGCTTTGTGATTTCTAAGTCATCACAGCACGTGATGTCAATACAAAACAGAGAAATGCTCACATTCAAGAAAGAGCAGGGTGGGCGCTTTGGTGACCAGGGCACAGGATAAAAAAACGGTGTCAGAAACCATCGTCTTAAAAGGACTATTTCTTTTTCTTTCTCTCTCTTTTCCTTTGCCAAGTTACTTGTTTGAAAGGCACTGAATGTCATGCAAATATCCAAGAATGTTACCACCTACAGAATTGTAGATAATGATTTCACTTTCAGGACAAGAGCTGGGTGATTTGGGCGCTGGAATCAGTTATACCAGTGCTCAGACAGCTATGTCCAAGCCATTGGCTCCTCTGTGCCCCCGTTTCTCCCTCTGTGAAACGGGGGGGGGCTTTACTCGCCCTGCCTTTCTTCTCGGCTTTTTGAGAGGAACAAGTGGAATTACCGATGACTATGCAAATAGAAGGTCTTGCTCTGAGTCACCAAATCAGAGGGCTAACACTGGGAGGCCCATTGCCAGGTTTATTTATCTGACACAAATGAGTTTCTGTAGTAAACAGGTCAGTTCTTGATAGTTTTGATCAATAGTTATCCATCACCTCCCTATTCTAAAAAGGACTAAACTTCCTAACATAACACTTAAGAATTAATCAGGTATTACAGCAGCTGTCCTCTTCACAGAACTCCTCCTTTCAAAAATGCAGCATCTACTGATGATTTTCTAAGCAGCTTTAAGGGCGTCTTTAGAGCTCACTGCAGATCCATGTGCTTGGATAATGAGTTTCTCCTCTCCGGTTCTGTCTGGCCATCTGGCTGGGAGGAGACTCGGTTGGGTTCTGGAGATGTAGCGAGGGAGCAGGCTGCCGGCTCGGAGACTTCCCCGTTTCTGTAGATGAATGTTTTAATTTTGGGATCCCATATATGTTATGCTCGTTGTTCTCCTAGGCCCTGAATTCCAGCAGTGAAACTGTGCCACCCAAGCCCTCCCTCGAAGAACTGGATTTTTATAAGACAAAAATCAAGCTCTGCGTCCTCCTTCACGCTTTCAGAATTCGTGCAGTGACCATTGAGAGGATGATGAGCTATCTGAATTCTTCCTAAAAAGCTGAGGTCTCTCCCAACCTTAAAGTCATTTTTATAAAAATCTGAACCAAAGGAATATTTCTAGGGTGCGGACGAGGTGGTGGCTTGACCTGGTCCTACTTAAGCTAGTAATTTTCATGTTGTTTACATTAGTCATCACCCAAAAGGTGAACATGTGACTACTATATTTAAATGATTCATTTTATTGTGTGTATTTCACATTTACTAGGGATAAATTATTTCAAAGTTTTCATGAGCAAATTGCTAAGGAGGGAAATTTTCTTTGCTGAATGTGGTTTTTATTTTTTAATAGAAGAGCAAGAATTTATAAGCTATTTCTATATCAAAGTGTTTGTCAAAATACTCCAGCATAATTTATTTTAAAATATTTATTTATACAGTTTTGTGTTCATGAAAGCATGTGAACTTTTATTTATTTATGTTATATTTATTAAAATATTTATTTTCAAATGGATTTGAGAAATACCTTATGTTGTTCTAAAAATAAAATGATTGAATTAAAGTAATTCTCATATTTCTCTATTGGAATACTTTAAGTGTTAAAGCACACATTGTGGGCTAACTGAAAACTCTGATGAAATTTCAACAAAATACCTCGGAAAGATTCTTCTGCAATGTTCTTACCCACTTCCCAGTTACTGTAATCTCATACTTAAGGGGAGCCTCATTAGACTAGAGAGTTTTAATGCTGAGGTCCTTCACTGAGTTATTTTATTTTTGTTCAACATCTGAATCTAAGATACATAAAAAATGTTTTTCCCTATTAGCCACAGCCCCATAAGATCCTATGCATTAGACAAATACATAATAATATACTCCAATTGGGGAAAACATCATTAAGAGGCCTTCTAGTTAAATCATTCAAATTTTCACGACCCTTTGGGCCCTCAGAGGGGAGCAGTCTCTAAATTACAGTGAGAAAAAGTCTCCTTTTTTTGTTTTATATTATATAGAACTTCTGCCTGAACCACATGGATAATGGCCTTGCTTCGGCTTAAGAAATAGGTTCTTAGTGACCCAAATATTAAATTCCAACTTTTTAATTCTCCAAACCATGTGAATTTTTAAAGATTCACCTGACAGAATAACACATAACTTTAGTGCTCTGATAATCACATTCCTCCTTAATATGAAAAGCCCCTAAGAAACGAACTATTTAGAGTGCCCCCCGCCCCTTTCCTCATCTGGATCCTTCCCCGCAGATCCCAATGCCTATCCCTGTGAAGTGCGAGGGGACTGTGTTTGGCCGCCCCAGGTCCTCTCTGTGTGGCAAACTCACTCATCTTCCGGATTCTCAGACCACTTGATAGAGATCCCTGGAAGCTGGATTCTAACACATATCTTTCCTTTGGGGATTCCTCCATAAGCTGGGATGACCCACAGGTGATGTAGAGACAGGAGTTTCTTGCCTGTAAACGCTGGGGTTAGGGTCTCAGCAGCTGATTGTAGGAGGAGCTTGACGGCTTGATGGGGCTGGGACCAGCAAGTGGCTGCCTCTCCTCGATGGAATGGTGACTTGTCTCTTGCCTATGCCCAGAACAAGGAGAGACAAGCAGATCGTCCATCCTATACAGAGGGTTTTATACAGAGGGATACAGGGCTTTCGTTTCTAAAAATTATTGTGACACATGCTTCGAAAACATGACTGACCAAGAAAATGTCTTCACAGCTCCGATAATTCCATCCTTCATTATGTGGTCAGTTTTCCACTTTTTTCTCTACACCTAGGTCTGCGATATTTAAGTCACATAACACGGCCATGCTGTTTTAGCTTCTCCCTGTCTCCAATTCGAAGAACATTAGATGATACCAGAACCAGCCTCAAAGATCAGCATGAGGGTCCAATGGACAACACATGCCCAGCCCTAGCATCGGCCTGGCGCCTAGCACATGCACTAGCAACGTGAGCAATGTTTGAAAAATAGTACTAGTCTTTGGGCCAAGCTGGCTGAAGCCTCTGTGCTGCTATTAATCTGTGAAATTCAAAAATCTGTAGGCCCCATCTCCCAGTACCATTGTGAGGATTCAATGGCTCAGTACAGTGCTGGCCTCTAGTCGGTGCTCAACATCCACCGTGTTAAATCGCCAGGTTGTTTGCTTAAACACCTGAGTGACGAGAACGCCCCTCCACGGTGCCTGGCACATGGGGGGCATTGATAGGAGGCTGTTTGCTGCAAGACACCAGGGCGAAAAGGCAGAGTCCTGGCCTTCACAGAACAAAGGGTGGGGAGGAGAGGAACTTAGTAGGACCAAGGTCCTCTAAAAGTATTCCCCACTCCTAGCCTGTTACAAATTCATCTGATTAATAAATTATTTTTAAAAGTAAATGGAGCGGTTCTCACACATGAGAATGACTTAGTCAGAAAATTAACATGAAAACCAGCTGACAGCTGCCCCACTGAGAGATCTAGCCAGGCGTGCAAAGGTGAGTATGGGACCACCCGGGATGCACAAAGGCCTTGGGCACCCTAAGGAGGAAAGGAAAAATGAGGACAAATGGAAGAAAACCACCTCGGTGTGGGCCGGCACTGCCGGGATGGTGTGTCGCCCTGGGCCATTCGGTCGTTGTCCTCGTGTGAGCACTGAACCTGCAGCTGCAGACCGCCTCATTTGAGTTTCCTAGTTTACGGCAAAGTGCACTACAATATTGCTAAGGACTGAATGGCTGTGCCCCCCTAAAATTCGTACGTTGAAGCCCTGATCCCCAGAGCGATGGTATTTGGAGATGGGGACTGACTT
Source organism: Mormoops blainvillei (assembly GCA_004026545.1). Lineage (NCBI taxonomy): Eukaryota > Metazoa > Chordata > Mammalia > Chiroptera > Mormoopidae > Mormoops > Mormoops blainvillei. The sequence continues at coordinate 163,638 of PVJD01001995.1, forward strand.
GAGGAGGTGAGTTAAGTCATAAATGTGGAGCCATCGTGAGAGGGTCACTGCCCTTATCAGAAGATATGCAGAGATCTGCCCCCGCCTGCCGCCCTGTGAGGACACAGCGTCAAAGTGGCTGTCTGCACACCAGGAGGGTTCCAGCCTGTGCACACGACCACTGGGCCGTTTTGCTTCTTGTACTAAGGTCGCAGTAAGTCATGGGACACTTCCATCTCAACTGTATCTCCTCTCTCCCTCACTACACAGTGGGAACATCAAGCCCGGGGAACATCATTTACTCACAGATTTGTGTTCTGGGCCCTGGCACTCACAAATGGGAGACGCAGGCAAATCTTCATGTGTTCTCACTTGCTTTTCATTTCTTCTTCTAATTTAGGAATAAATAAAGTCTTTATGATCTTTAAAAGTCGTATTATTCCCAATTCCAAAAGCATTAAAAATCTTAAAAAATGCACATGCTTGCTTGGTTCAAAACTACACATACTTATCTTGCAGGAGAGGATCCCCAATTTATAAGCCTATTGATATAAATAATCCGAGTATCGACAGTTTGGAATTATGTGGTTACTGCCCTTCAGAAACAATGTGCCAAAACCCACAGCGGTGAGCTGGGAAGTGATTACTTCCCATTGCGGGTGTCTTAGAAATGAACTTGCAGGCAGTAGTTCGAGAGATAATAGCAATCTTCTCATCGGCTGGTCCCCACACGGGCCCTGATCAGAGTGGGCCGGGAGTCCAGCAGGGCTCCTCGGGAACCCTTCAGTAGCCCCCAGAAGCCCCTCCACCACAGCGCCACCACTTTGGAAAGGTTGCCTAACACGGGTTCCAGGTGAGACTGCCCTTCACAAATGGCTCCTACAGCAGCTAAAGAAAAGCTAAACACTCACTGAACTTGCCCAAGTTCCTCCCTGCAATTAGGTTTTTATACGGAACAAAACCACCTTTTAGATTTCCCAACATGCTTGGAAATAAAACACTGCTATCAGTGCAGAGAGAGCACCCCTTTCCATAAATGAAACTCATGCCAGGGGTTAGAGCAACCAGCAGGGATGGACCTCCACAGAAGGGAGACGGCTGGCTCACTCCAGGCTGTCTGACTGGGAAGCTACGCCATGACTGGGACAAATTCGGTGGCAATCCATGGCAGGGCCCCAGGGTGGAGATGTGGGTCCCAGGGGAGAACTGGGACCAGAACTCTGGCTCCAAATTCAACCCCACGGCCTCTACCTTAGTATCAGCAGCTACAGAGCTATTATCAGAACCACTAAAATACAGCTGGAAAAGACACAGTCCCAGCAGTAACTCCCAGGTCACCCAGCTGGGGCCGTGCCCTTCAGCCGGTAGTGTGCTGTTTCACCCCAGCAAGGGCTTCAGGCAACTGCTGAAACCACCACCCTATGAGAACGCCCTTAAAAGTCAGCAAATACAGTGGCCTCTTTAGAAAATGGAGTGAAAATGCGCTTCCACATGATAAAGCAGGGGAGGAAACGTCTGCCCTAAAGCAATACAATGAAAAAACAAAATGAGTTCTAAATGTGCATGAACAAATCCCATTCGAGAACTGCACAGGTGAGAAACTAATATGAATCCACCTGGTTTAAAATAAAACACATCGTCCCATCCCCAAGGGCAGAGAGGAGACCGGAAAGTATTCCTGGAGTGAGGTGGGTAAAGGGTTCTCCTGAACCTGTGCAAACTCTGGGGTGAACTAGTTTTTCTGGGATCACACTCACTCAGCCTCAGTTCCACAGCTGGGATGCTGGGCCCAAAACCAGCCACCATCCTAGTCGAGGTCATGGTAATGGGGGAACATGAAGTTGTAAAAAATAACTTGTAAGTAAGGAAGGATACAAAGAGGCCACATTTACACTGTACAAATTCAGATTTATTTTTCTTCCTCTCATCCATAGTATGAAAAAGGTTGAAAACTGTTTGGAAACCAGCAGATACGCAAAGCACCTCTGAAATTATACTTTTATTTGAAAAACAACTTATAAAAAAGAATAAACATTTAAAAATTCAAGTCCTTTAAAGTAGTTTACACTTCTGAAGGTTAAAATTCCATAGGCTTCCTAATATACAGCACAATTAAAAAAAAACTCATAAAGTGACACCAACTTGAATTCCACAGGATCCCGGACAATTAAAATCCCCTATAAGGCAAGTTTGTTCTCCACAGGGGAACTAACAGTCACAGTGTGTTTCTCTGCTTAATTCATTGGGATTGACTTTACTCTCCAGCTAATGTACACAGAAGACTAACGGTAATTTATAGCGTCTTCAAATACGTAAACAAAACATATCCAAAATGTTAATCACCACATGCATGATTCTAGGAGAGTGACAATATTTACACATACAAAAAAGAAGACATTTCGCCAATTATCAAGAGCTAGTGTGACCCATTTTTCCCTAGGGCACGTCTTCCTTAAGAAGAGATGACAGTTTTCCCTTGGTCCTATTAAGGTTATTTCTGAGTGGATTCTTTCCCCGCAAAAAGGTAAACAATTAAGGGTGAAAGTCAAGAAGTGCAGCAGTGTTTGGCCCAGTGATTTCAGAAGGTTGATGAAAACTGCAGCAACTCTGACAATCAATCTCACTGAACGTGCCCAGTAAGGTGAGGAGACCATCCCTGAACGTGCAGATCAGCACTGTGTTGGGGAGAGGGCTACCTTCCTTCCTAATCACTCTAGGACCAGGTAACATTGTTGGTTTAGAGGTTTACCAGACCACTAGCCAGATACGTGAGTAATGAGATATGGAAATTATATCCCACATAAAAAGATATATTGCACCCAGAGGCACGCGTGTCTGTCTGTGTGGGAGCTACTGTAAAAGAAGGGAAACCTCTCTTCATTATTAATGTCGATACGATAAAAGTTAAACTAAATTGGTGCAAGTTCAAGTACACCATCATTTAATTGCTAAAAATGTTTCAGACACTTGATATGAATTTCATAGTTCAAAGACTCCAAAAAGAAAATGACCACATTTCTCACCGGCCTGAGCTGAGTCATTTTAAGCACCCTTTGTAATTATACCTGTCTGGGTGGGGGAGCAGGTGGGATGATGTCAGCAGGAGGTGCCCAAAACGAAAAAAAATCTTGATATTATAGAAGTGTTTTCTTCCTCAAGTTTTCCAAAAGTTTACATTCTCTTTGCCCCTTGATAGTGTGAGCTATAGAGTGGCTGGCTGTCGAGAAGTTGCTTCCAGAGACTGTGAAGTTCAAGGTCTCATCAAGTCTATACCCAATGACCAGCTGAAATGGTGTTTTGCAGATAAAAAGTTCCTGAGGCTTCCTTTTTCAGTTCATCTTCCAAATTTTATATTGCCTATAAGAAACCTGACAAAACAGAGAATTAAACAAATTCAGGAGCTCATTGTCGGGGGAAAAGGGGCATGCTTTGAAATAAAATCACTTTTCTATTTTAAAAAAGAACTCCTAAAAAAAGGAAAAGAAAGAAACTCCTGGAAGTTGCTGATTTTTCCTGAGCTTAAGAGAAGCCACTGAACTTTAAAGGCTATGGTTACAATATATTAAAACATTCTGATAAAAATATAAAATTCCGCCAATTAGCCAGGTATTTTGGCTATAGGAGGGCATAAAATGTTGGTAAATTTGGGGCAGGGAATTGTTTTTAACTCGCGTACGATTTTTTTCCTATTCAATAAGGGACTTGGCCTAACAAGTTTTTATGATCCCTTTACTGCCAAAAAGATGTCACAAACCCTTCTGTATTTCTAATGTACCAGCAAGTCGAGTATCCGTGAGGCCAGGAGCAGATCAAAACCAACAAGGAGACACTGTGATGCTTGGTTATCACAGCACAGTGCGGCCGTTGTCGACAGACAGAAGCGCCTACATGCAAATAAGCAGATTTCCATACGTGGGCCTCAGTGATTTACATAATTTCAACATATCCAGGCATAAGAATGAAAAATTTGATACTGAAACTAGCCGTTCTATTTGCTGGAGGCTTCTGTATCCAAAGTCTACAGGGGGGTGCTCAGAGCCCTTGCCCACCACCTCTGAAAGCGTCCAGAGAGACAGATCACCGAATGCTTTTACTTTCGTGTAAACTCCAAGGGCGGTTACACACTTCTACATCCTTTTTGGAATAAAGAGTTAAATAGAGTTCAAAATAAAAACCTCTCTCTAACTGACTGAGGGTTCTGTGAAGTAACACTTTTTTAACGATGGTAGCAATATATAATAATCAGAGTTTTGAATTAGTTTGACCTTGGATATAACAAAGGAAGGAACCCTGTGGTTTTCTGGATTGAGACTAAAAACAACTCCCTTCAGCCTCCCCGCTCTGCTTTTTCCCTTCCCCTCTCTGCCGCGTGAGGCTCACTTGTGCCACCCGGTGGACTCCCCGAGCACCGGGGAAGGTCCACCAGGCTCAGCGCTACCGGTGACGTCTCAAGTACCATAATGACATTCGTATCTGCTCCTTACTGAGCCTTACTACCTGCCTGAAGCTTTACATGCATTACTTCTTTTCGTCCCCACAACAGACCAGGACACAGAAGTTTTTGCATCCATCTGACAGATGGGAACAGAAACGCTTAAAGTGAAGTTAAGAATTTGCTTAGTCACAAAGCTAGTGCTTGAGCTGGGACTTGAACCCTTCCTCTGACTCCATGCACAAATAAATCATCATTACTTAGATGACGGCAGCCCATGAGTTTGCTGATGTGTTTGCATAATAATCTGAACCCAAGCTTCTAAATAAACAAGCAACACATTCAATAGTAGCAAGCGGCCATTCACAAAGATACAGCTTGAGTCCAAGGAAAAGGCTTGAGGTAATCTCCTGCTCACCTTCTAGCACTTCTTGGACTTCCTCCGAGACGTCTTTCAAGCAGTTACTTAGACTCTCGACGGTGGCATTGCTCTGCTCCCTTTCTTGCCACTTCTGCAGCATCTTAAGTGCGCTAAATGTATCGCTTTCTTTCTTCTCCCGGATAGCGTCAATGACGCTGATATCCAAGTCCAGCTTGGCAATGGCAATTTTTATCCACTCCTTCCCCAACTTCCCCGCAAGGGCGATCAACAGAGCTTCTGTTACAAGGGTGCTTGCTCCACCTAAAAGCAGATGAGGAATTTGCTAGCAACACGTCAATCATTTATAACTACCTACAATGAAAATATATTCGCCTTTTATTAAAAAGGACACTATATTTGTAACTGCAACTGCTTTTAAAACACATTTAAATGCCAAAAAAAAATCCCTGATTTCCAAAATATATTAAGGACTGAAGGGAACTCTTTCATTAGTAACATTAAACTGGAGTATAATATTCATAATAATCACAAATGAGACTTTTAGAAAGCAGCACAAATGAGGTTGGAATAAAAAAAAAAATCAGATACCAAAAATAATTTATGTGGCTCAAAAAGAAAAACATACAGCTCTGCCCTTGTCCATTTCTGTGTCTCTATCTAAATGTTAGCAAGAGATCTGAATTGCAGTCTTTAATATACCATCTCCTGGCATGAGGGGAACAGCACATTCCACAGAGAAGTCATGCGGTGATATTTGTGATATCTGTTGATCTCCATGAAACAGTTTCATAATCTTGGAGGGGCATATATTTGCTAATGCAAACCACTGGCCCCATAAAAATATTAGCCCTGTCATTAAACCAGATTTTCAACAATCACTTTGTGATACAATGCAGCCAAGTTCACAGGTCGTAGCATTTCGCGTAAGGCTCCTCAAGGCGTTATGAATACTAGAGAGGACATTAGAAGGGAGCAAGAAGTAAGAAGAATACTTTCTGCCCCTCCTCCACACTGCGGCACCTCTGCTCTAAAAACAACAATTTATTAATGTGAATTTAACATTTGTACTTGGACCCTTTCCCACCTCAGTTTCCTCTCTAACATCCTAGACTGAAGAATGGGTTTTTGTTTTTTAAAGATTTTACTTACTTATTTTTAGAGAGAGGGGAAGGGAGGGAGAAAGAGGAAAAGAAACATCAATGTGTGGTTGCCTGTCTTGCACCCCTGCCCACCTGGGACCTGGCCTGCAATCCAGACATGTGCCCTGTCTGGGAATCGAACCAGCGGCCCTTTGGTTAGCAGGCTGGCACTCAATCCCCTGAGCCACACCAGCCAGGGTGTAGAATGAGTTTCTTAAAGATGGCCTGCGCCCTCTAGTGGTTCTCTGACACATGGCCTATTGCTTCTAGCTCTCAAAACTTCAATGACAACTCCTGCACAGGAAACCTATGTAAGTGGAAATTCTCAAGACCGTCACAAAACTCATTGTATCAGGCTCCAAGCCTAAATTTTAACAAGATCTCAAAGTGATTCCGTTAAGGTTGAGTGCTGACCATATTTTAAAAAGCAACACAGTGATATACTGAGTCTGAAACTATCGGGCTAGTGACTGGGTATCTCAAAGAATGTTGCAGAAATGCCTAAACAAACAAAAAGTCTTATTAATTTGTTTATTCAGATTCTACACTGTCACCTCCTAAAAGATTGGAAATCTTTTATCTTCCTAGGTGTATTTGGTCATTTTAATTCTATTTCTAGCTACTTAGCACAGGAGCTAATTTTAAATAGCCAAATAATTGCATGGAACAAGAAAAACTTGTCCTATAAATCAATTTAATACAAAACTATGTCCCACTCAGTTATAAGAGATATAATTTCTGAGAATCTAATGTATAGCCTGGTGACTATAGCTACTAATACTGTATTGTATTTTATACTTAAAATTTGCTAAGAGAGTAAATCTTAGGTGTTCTTGCCACTAAAATAAAAATGAAGCGATGGATGTGGCAATTAACTTGATTGCTAAATATTTCACAATGTATATGCATGCCAAATCATCATGTTGTACACTTTAAGGATATACCATTTTATCTGTCAACTACATCTCAGCAGAACTAGAAAAAACTGTATCTCAATTTAGTTCCAGAGCCTCACTTATTTTGATGTTTACTGTATAGTGATGTACAGTAAAGTCACATACATGCCGTACTCACAGCCTCCTGCTCTGCAAAATGGGGAATTTCTTATTTTACTTTACAGAGCATTTGTCTGCTTTGAGAGATTCATACCTTCTTACGAAAATAGTAAAAGAAACGGTATTTTGATGATAGGGTTAATTTGGAGAGTTACATGATTTCTCTAAATGCTTGAGACCTTGTGTCATATAATTTCAGTCTGGGTTTTTAAACTCATATTTGTGAGTTCTTGTTGGACTTGCACTTTCAGGTACAAATTCCATCTTCTGGTTCCTTAGAGTATTGTTAAATGTTTTAGGTCTCTATTATATTTTCACAAGTACTGAGCCTTGGTCTCTGTCATTAAATTGAAAGAAATTAAGTCAAGACCTGCCTGTAATAATTGAGCTGGAGGTACCCCACCTAGAAGTAGCTAAGAGCTGCGAGGTCAATGAATGCACAGGTGGACGTTCATGATTCCATTCATTCAAGCAACACTCATTGTCTTCTACATGAAGGCTCCATGCTCAGTGCTATGGGAAATGTAAAGATGAACAGGCTATGGCCCTACGCTTAAGGACTATGAGACTGTAATGACCCCTCTCCTCTGCAGTTCTGCTGAGTAAAGGGGAGGGGTGGGGAACCAGCCTGGAGAAACAGGCGGGGCAGGCCGAGGAGTGCCCTGACCCAGGCCACGCACAACTGGGATGTGGCTGTAGTAAGGCGGATCCAAGAGCGTGTGTGTTCGATGAAGGCCGACGGACGAGGCCAGGGAAACAACTCACAGCCACTGGTGACGCCATTACAAACCTGAAGCGCCGGCCTGCTTCATCCTTTTCTCGTAGGCCTCCTCTTCAGGTAGGGCGCTGCTCATTTTACGTCGCCTGTTACCTTTATAAAAAAAGATCAACAAAATGGCTTTCCATTATGTTTATTATTTTTGACCCACTTCACTCTAGATTTTTGACTGAATAAAATCTAGAAAATATCATCATTCTGTTAGAAAGCAATGAAAATGGATTCCAAGGTTGTTCAAATGAGTAGGAGTTACAGAGCACGTAACTGATCCTTAAGGTGACCACCTCTGCACAGCAACATAAATATCCTAGCAAACGGAAGCAACAGAAAAATGGGTAAAACGCATTTAATGCCCATTTGCTAGCACTTACCTCTTGTGCTGCTTTTTGAAATGGTCTGACTCTTGTCGTCTTGAGCCCAGTCACCTGTTCAAGTATAGGAAGCGTCACTTAGAAAAAGTGGTATGAAACTAGAATGAAAGAAATCAATTTGTGAAAAGTGGGTGAAGCTCTACGGTCTTGGCGATCTCTCTGAAGCTCACACGTGAGTCTGCAGTTTAACTTGGTATGTACACAAATGCAATAGGCTTGAAATTTTGAGATAAATAATGAGCGCTCCTTCTGACAGGCCTTGTAGGGCAAGTGTCTCCCAAACTCAAGTCATCTGAGTACCACTCTCACCATTGCTGCCATACCCGTGTGCCTCGTGAAATGTTATTTGCTCAGTATTTCTTTAAATCAGTAACTACTGTAAATAGAACACAGGCATCACTTGCCATATGGAAAAGGAAGCCATAAAATTAAACACTTATTTTAAATGTCGTTACGTGTACTCCATCAGAACAACCTCATATATTTTCATTCTATATTTTGGAGAACGCTGTACTTGGGGCTCTTCCTGGACACTGCATTGTCATTCATCGCCACCTTCTCGTGTGACACTGAGCCCCTGCTCTGTGAGGTATCTACCTCTTGCTCAGGGCTTCTGTAGGTCCCTTTAGTGGAGATGCCTTAACAGTGACGACTAATTTCAATGAACCATTGGTGCAAGCCAAAAAATAGTAATAGAGACCAGAAACATCTTATGATGCAGTAAGTATCAGTAAAGTTTTTTAAAAAATCAAACATAATGAGAGGTCTTATGAAGTGGTCTCTAAAACTGCTATGAGACATACTGTCAGTCCAGAAGAACATCTGTTATTCAAGTTGCTACAAGTTAAATACCTCTATTACTACAGCATTTGTGGTGACTAAAAAGGTAACATCTTTCAGGTTCATGTGTTAATATTTGAACTGAGAAAAACAATACAATCCCAACACAGAGTCCCAGTTGGACTCTTTACGGGTAAGTACTTTTACCTTGGGTAACAGGGCTAACGTATGGGTGTAATGTTGAGAATAAGAATCGATCTCGCCTCCTAGAAAAGGCTCATGCTTAAGCGTGGGCTGAAAATTCCAAAACAATCAGATCGGGTTTCATTTCTGGAGAATAAAAACATGATAGGAAACCCCACATATATAACCCAATGGATACAAAAGAAACGGGCTAGAAAAGGATTCAAATGTGGTTTCATGATACGGAGATTTATAGAATACCAAACAGATCCCTGATGTTGTCACACATGTACAGTTGCGGGCACGGGCCACTTACACTGCTTTTCAGAATGGTGCTGTAGTCAACCCAGAATGAGGTGCGATACTGGGAAACAGTTAAGGTATCAGAATCCAAACAGCAATTGATGCAAACATTAACTTCTATTACAAGCATGTGGCACTGGCAAGCAGGACCTCAGTGCCATCTGCAGACAAGGAGGCTATAGCCACAGGTGGGTGAGAGGCTGACCCACAATCCCACACGGAGCTGGTTAATTCTAGAGCTGGAACTAGAGACCACATGACCTCACTCACGGCCCACTGCTCCTGCTCCTACATTTTGGCACCAGAACCTGATCACTACTCACATACCTGTTGTTCTAAAAACTCCCTTCAGGTAGAATTAGAGGTCAAGCTCCTACCTGCCTGAGAAGGAGGCTGGGGACAGCTATATGGTGTCCCCTGAAATATCTCTCACTAAAGGGGGCCCCAAGGGCTTCAGCCCTCTCCCACTCCTCCCAGAGCAGGAGAAGATGTTAAAGATGGGGTTGTCCGAGGGCTTCCTAGCACCAAAATATTAAACAGGGGGGATGCGGTCCCACAGCCGAGCTGTAATTGCACAGAGTAGGAGCTCTCAGTTGAAGACCAAAGAGACACTCAGCAAATGAGACACATAAACAGTCAAAATTCAGATCTACATCCAGGTCACAGAAGACACTTTGTCACAATACCCCTAATCCACATTAAAATATCTGAGATCCAAACCTCAGGGTGGTAAGAAAAAAACCCAACTCTGTTGGCCAAGCCCACCCACTGTTTGAAGCCCCCCTATATTCACTGAGCCACGCACTGACCTCCAGGGACCTGAAGGGACATGGGTGCCTGAGAGCCAGCATTTCTCTTCCAGGAGCTGGGGCCTTTCTCTTCATCAGATTTTTAAATGTTATGATGATGGGTCACACAATTACTCTATTTTCTTTCCCACCGCCACCAGCCCACAAACTGGTTTTCATTTAAGATACAAAACACTACAGCCCTGGCCGATGTGGCTCAGTTGGTTGGAGCATCAACCTGTAACCAAAGGGTTGCGGGTTCAATTCCCAGTCAGGGCACATACCTAGGTTGCCGGTTCATTCCCCAGTCCAGGCTTGTACAATCCCGGGTCCAGGTGCGAAAGGGAGGCAACCAATCGATGCTTCTCTCTCGCATCGATGTTTCATCTCTCTCCCTTCCTCTCTCTCTAAAAGCAATGAAAAAAATGTCCTCGGGTGAGGATAAAAAAAAAAATCTTTTTTTAAAGATACAAAACACTTACATTCTCTCAGTTTTGCTTTCCATACAATCTCATTGGAATCCACTTCAAACAACAGTAATTTAAACTCCGTTGGTTGTTCCAAATAAACTTCAATATAACTTTTCAGTTTTAAAAGTGAACCATCCATAAATTCAATTTCCTTTAAAAAAAAAAAGTAATTATTTTAAAAGGAAAATTTGTGTGCATTGACAACATAAAGTGTAAAATAATAAATGGTTAATGCTCGCTTGAATGCTCACCGACATTTTGACCTTGTGAATCCCACTCCTGAATTATACACCCTCTTATTCTCTTGCTTCTAGCCCCTCCTACCCTGCCAATCGCCTTTTCTGCTTTATTTTTCTAAAGCTTAACTTTTCAGCCCTTTCCCGATTTCGTGTTTCATGTTCCCAAACCAGAATGTGTGCTCGCCCATCAGCCGCCCCTTCATAAGTGCTTTTCAACTTCTCTACCATCTTTTGCTTAGATCCTTCTACAATCTGGAATAGATTCAACGTTTTATTTTACAGGCTATGCTGAATGCTTTATCCATACTGCCTCATTGAATACCACCTTCCACCACCAAATCCTCTTTTTTGCTCTGTGATGGATAACGAATCTCAGAGAAGCAAATTATAGCAATAACTTGCCCCACTTCACATCTAGGAAGTGGTAGAACTTAATGTGAATCCACGCCTGCTGACTCCAAAGTGTGACCTCTAAACCACTACTTGGACTGCTTCCTGCCTTCATCGGCTCTGTTCCTTCACAGGCTGGTTAGTGAGCCTGGAGAAATGAATTTTTTACAAAGCACAGGTGGACCTTGTTTCATTGCACTTCGAAGATATTATGCTCTTTACAAGTGCAAGGTCGTGGCAATGGTCGGCACCATTTTTCCAACAGCATTTGCTCACATCATGTGTCTGTGTCACATTTTGGAAATTCTCGCAGTATTTCAGACTCTCTCATTATCATTATATTTGATATGGTGATCTGCGGTCAGTGACCTTTGATGTTACTACTGTAACTGTTTTGAGGTGTCACAAACTTAATTGGTAAGTGTTGTGTGTTCTGACTGTTCCACCAACTAGCCATTCTCCCATGTTTCTTTTCTCCTCGGGCATCTCTGTTCTCTGAGACACAATCACACTAAAAATAGACTAATTAAAAACCTGACAATGATGCTGGCTGGTGTGGTTCAGTGGATTGAGTGTTGGCCTGCAAACTGAAAGGCTGCCGGTTCGATTCCTGGTCAGGGTACATGCCTGGGTTGTGGGCCAGGTCCCCATCTGGGGGCGTGTTGAGAGGCAAGCAATTGATGTATCTCTCCCTCTCTTTCTCCGTCCCCTCCTTTCTCTCTAAAAATAAATAAATAAAATCTTCTAAAAAAATGGGAAAAAAATAAAAACCTGACAATAGCCACTTAGTGTTCAAGGAAGGGTCACGCATCTCTTTAAATCAAAAGCTGAAAACATTACACTTAATGAGAAAGTCAAGTCAAAAGCTGAGAAAGGCCGAAAACTAGGCTTGTTGTTCCAGTTAGCCATGCTATGAATGCACAGGAAAAGTTCCTGACAGAAATTAAAAATGCTACTCCAGTGAACACACGAATGATAAGAGTGAAACAGCCTTGCTGCTGACATGGAGAAAGTTTGAGTGGCCTGGACAGAAGATCAAAAACCAGCCACAACATTTCCTTAAGCCAAAGCCTAATCCCGAGCAAGGCCCTGACTCTCTCCTGTCCCATGAAGGCTGAGAGAGGGGAGGGGGAAGCTGCAGAAGAAAAGTCTGAAGCTGGCAGAGGCTGGTTCATGAGGTTTAAGGAAAGAAGCCATCTCCATAACATGAAAGGTCAAGGTGATGCAGCAAGTGCTGATGCAGAAGCTGCAGCAAGTTATCCAGCAGATCTAGCTAAGATAATTAATGAAAGTGGCTACACTAAACAATAGGTTTTCAATGTAGACAAAATAACCTTATGTTGGAAGAAGACACCATCTAGAACTTTCATGACTGTAGAGGAGAAATCAGTGCCTGGCTTCAAAGCTTCAAAGGACAGGCTGACTCTCTTGTTAGGGGCTAATGCAGCTGGTGAGTTTAAGTTGAAGCCAATTCTCATTTACCATTCCAAAAATCCTAGGGCCCTTAAGAAGCACGCATATTGTTTTTTCAGACATAATGCAATCGCACTCTTAATATTGACTACCGTATAGTATAAACATAAAGTATAAAATTGCTCTAGAAATGGAACAAGGCATGGTGACAGCACATCTGTTTATGACATGGTTTACTGAGTATTTTAGGCCCACTGTTGAGGCCTACTGTTCAGGAAAGAAAAAAAAAAAAGATTCCCTTAAAAATAGTACTCATTGACAATGCACCTGGTCACTCAAGAGCTTTGATGGAGACTCACAATGAGATGAATGTTGTTTGCATGCCTGCTAACACAGCACCTATTCTGCTGCCCATGGATCAAAGAGTAATTTTGACTTTCAAGTCTTATTATTTAAGAAATACATTTCATAAGGTCATAGCTCCCATAGATAGTGATTCCTCTGATGGACACAGGTAAAGTAAACTGAAAACCTTCTGGAAAGAATTCACCATTCTAGTTGCCATTAAGAGCATTCATGATCACAGGAAGAGGTCAAAATATCAAGATTAATGGGAGTTTGGAAGAAGTTGATTCCAACCCACCTTGATGACTCTGAGGAATTCAAGACTTCAGGGGCGGAAGTAACTGAAGCTAGAATTAAAAGTGGAGCCTAAAGATATGACTGACTTGCTGCAATCTCATGGTAAAACTTTAACAAGCAAGGAGTTAGATGAACAAAGAAAGTGGTTCCTTGAAGTGGACTCTATTCCTGATGAAGATGCTGTGAAGATGGTTGAAATGACAACAAAGGGTTTAGAATTATTACATAAACTTGGCTGATAAACCAACAGTAAGGTTTGAGAGGACTGGTTCCAATTTTGAAAATAAGTTCTACTGTGGGTAAAATGCTATCAAACAGCACTGTATGCTACAGAGAAACCTTTCGTGGAAGGAAGAATCAATACATGTCAAACTTCATTGCTGTTTTATTCTTAAAAATCGCCACAGGTACCCTAACCTTCACCACCCTGACCAGTCAGCAGCCATCAACACCAACGCAAGACCCTCCACCAGCAAAGATACTTTGGTTCACTGATGGTTAACATCTTTTAACGAGAAAGTACTTTTTCATTAAGTATGCACATTGTTTTTTCAGACATAATGCTATCGCACACTTAATACTGACTACAGTATAGAATAAACATAACTTTTATATGCACTGGCAAACCAAAAAACTTGTGGCTCACCTTACTGCCCTCTCTATGAATGTTCACTCTATGGTGACGGTCTGAAACACGACCCACAACATCTCCAAGGTTTGCAGTGTCACTAAACTGCCCTGCGCACTACCATCATAAACCAGTGGTCTTCACTGGTCCCTCTCCCTTACCATTCCAAATCACTAGCATTATCCTCACAACTTTCAAAGGGTCACCAGGGCCTATAAAGCCAAGGTAACGCCCTCCCTTGGCCCTACTCTTCCCCGGGCCCTCTGTGTTTCCACTTCCCTGGACTATCCTGGTGCCCCGAGCCGGGCTGCACATTCCTGTCACCTCACATAGCACTGCTGTTCCTTTTTCCAGTGATTCCCTAACCCTTCACACCCAGGACAAACATCACGGCATGGGGAACCTTCCTGACAACCCAATGCACTTTGTAACCATCTCTATGGTAATACCACATTATGGGAAAATTATTTTACAAGAATGCAGTATTTCTCCCTCTACGTTGACATCTTTGGAGGGAAAAGCTCATGACTTACTGTTTTTTTAAATTCTTAGCCTTTATCTCAGGCCCATTGGTTAATAGGCACTTCTGATAATGTCAAACAAGTCATTAATGGTATAAAACTAATAACACCTTAGATTTACACAGAGTTTTACAAACTTCAGAGTGCCCAAAAACCACTTACATGATCCTTTGAGCAATGTTGGGAGGTTATCCCCATTTTAAATGCCCAAAATTTGGTTAAGAGAGGGCACATTATGAGTGTACACAGAATGAGACTCCTTAAAGTTCCCCAGCCACCACTGTCTTTGTGAGAAAAAACTTGGGACCATCTCGGTCCCTTTCTGGACAGACTCACACATGCACGATGTATCACTCCCTCACTTAGTGCTTCTTAACCTTGGTCAGCACACTCAAGTCGCTTTGCTTCAACAAGCCTGGGCCATTCCCAAGAGCAATTCAGTCGGGATCTCTGGAGGTGAGACCCAAGGCTGCAGACTTCCTTAAAGCTCCTCAGGGAATTCTATTATGCAGCAAGGGCCAAGAATCACTATCCTAATCAAACCCTTCAAACCGAATTCCACCTCCTCAACCAGGCTGCAGTTTGTTTCTTGTGATTGTCTTGATGTACCACCTGCTAGCACTTGGATCAGCTTGGAAGGGCTGAGAATCAATCTCTCAGAATCAGTGATCAGACCACGGCATTAGGGGCCAAGAGCAGTTAGGGCTCCGGGCCAGGCTCTCCTGCTGCCCAGGTGTGTGACTTGATCACCTACCTGCTTTGCACATTAGTTGCCACAGCTGTACTGTTGAAAGGCTCAGACAACACTGGGTGCAAACAGACCCCTTGAAACAGAACAAGACAGTCTACACTCGCAAGTTATGGAAGACCGATCAACTCGATTGCTTCAAAGGGCACTGGGCCCCTGGTAATACAATAAAATAATGCAACACAGACCATTACAATTAGCCCTCTCTTGCTTCATATTTCAATATAATAGAATCAAAACATGTTTTCAACTTTTCATATACTATAAAAGAAACAAAGAAGAAAGAGGTGTACAAAAGGAATTTCCACACAGATGTCTAAGCTAATTAAGCTATGGTGCATATTCAGAGCACACAGTGAAAATAAGTTTTAAAAATAACTTAGTCATTTATGAGACTGAAATCACTTAAAAATGCCATGGTGTGTACAGTGAAGTTTAAATCTAAATGGTAATATGTTCCCATAACTATTTTCCAAATGCCTTCCAGTAAGAAAAGCCCCAAATCCCTTGTTGGCAATTCCTGTCCATTAACCTTTAATGCTCTGTAACTTAAAATTAAACTTGAGCTTTTTTATTCCTTTGACACTAACACTGTTTGAAGGATTTAATAAAAACCTTCAGGTAAATTTAAAACCTTTTAAAAGGGAGGGTGATTGGCTAGTCTTTCTTTGCCATGGTTGCAGACTAATCATTAAATTCAACAGCATCGTTGGAATAAGCTACGAGATTAGCAAAACAACTGTTTTCGTATGAATAAGAAACAAAAAATGAGAACACAATGGATTCTTCTGAAACCTTCAAAATACCACAGCTAAGAAAGGTGCATCCCAGCTGCTGCTGCCAGTTAGTTTCTAAAGTGTGTACCTCTGGGGTGATGTCGGCTTCAGGTTCGCTGATCAGTCTGTACTTCTTCCCACTCTGCAGCGGCTTCTGGCAGACAGGAGGCTTGTCGATTTTCATGAATTTCTTAGGGGCCTTCTTTATAGACGTGAAAATGTCCTAGAGATCAAAAAAGGTTTTGGTTTAGACATGCATCGGCAGCAATTTTAAGACACAGAGACAGAGACTGAGCCATGCGGTGCCAGGCTGCACCATCTTCATTTCCTCCTACAAAGCGCCGCACAGGCCAACGCCTGCCGTGCTCTCAAAAGAAATGCCAGGGGCTGAGGTGCCTTGATCTGCATCGCTGCCTCCCAGGTCTCCAAACGTCCTTCTGCAAAAGCCCTATGGCCAAAAGCAACACAAACAGCCTGCCGGGCACCAACGATTTGCTTCCGAAGGATTAGAGAAAATTAAGTTAGCACTAGCATTATACATTTGTACTAATTACATGTCCGTCGTGGGAATAGAAAGCAACTATTTTACTGGACTCAGTTCCAGTTTACACAGCTTGTTTCTACCCAGCACTCTGTTTCCATCCTTATTTTCACAACTGATCCTCTGATGTGGCCCTTGAGGGGACAGTGATTTTGCAGGTATTGTTGGAATGGCCCAAAGAGGTTAAAGTGACCTTTGGCCCAGGTTCTCTTAGTAAAGCACTGTACAGCTTACATGAAGTGTGTGTTTCCTGAAGGTAAAGTTCAAGAAAATCTTTAACTACATAAGGAAAAAAACCAAAATCAACCCAAGAAGAAGAGTGTAGGCATAAAACACGCGCCTGGAAGGATGGCCGGCCTTAACCGGCCGTGCTCCCCTCGTTCTGGTGGCACCCTCGTCCACGCCTGCTGACACAAAGCTCCTCAACCGGCTTCCCAGCAAGGAGGGATAATGCCCTTTTAATGAACGAATGGCATTTACTTTTAAAAAATATTTGCTGTTACAAAACCCAGAATGTCAAACCCATGAACCATAGGTCAATTTTTATCCAAAACATTCCTCTGAATGAACTGAGTTAACCTAGGAGGCCCATCTTATCTGAGGACCTTCAGGCCAAGGAGAAATCTCAAGTCGCCCTATACTTGACCCAAAGACCTCAAACGCCTCGCCAGTGTATTCAGGAACAGGTGCTTCTCACACTCTAAAATATGCACGAATCCCCTGGGAATCCTGCTGAGTACAGGCGCTGGTTCTGCAGGTCTGGGCTGGAGCTGAGAGTGCGCTAAAACTAACAAGCTCCCAGCTGATGCCGAAGGTCCCAGTCCCCTGGTTCCCAGGCCACATTCTGAGTAGTAACGCTACGGAAAACAGCTGGCCTCCGCTGTCCATCAGGCAGCTCTCTCCAAGGCCAGCCCTGCTTGCCTGGGCCAACCCCGCCTCTGCGGAGCTACTTCCCCCTCTGGGGTCTTCTTGATGCTCTTTACATGTACAGATAACTGTACTCCATGGATCTGAGGCCTTGGGGCCCACCTAGCACTGACATTATAACTCCTTGTAGGTAAGTGCCAAATTAGATCCTAGGTGGGGGGTACTTAACAGAGACAAGACCCGCACCTAAACGTGGTGTAATGTTTGAACACAAAGTAATCAACATTTATTATTTATTTTCATTGGCTTTACCTGGACGAAGGAGTTGTTATTGGTTACCACGTACACGCGAAAAGACAAGGATGGATTATGGTCAACGACTTTGTACAGAATCACAGCCCCATGGTGGTATAATGGTCCTTCACTCTGAATAACAGGTCCCACGGGAGACAGAGAGCTCACGTGCCATTTGACATGGCTTGCAGAATGATCCACAGTGCCTTCTAACGAGGCCCCAGAACTTTGAACATGTAAGACTTTGAATGTCATATTGGCATCATGGTCTGTTAAAATATGAAGGTGAATTAGTGTTCCAGGTGTTATAGGGGTTGCACACATACACATATGCACACAACTGTTAAAATTTTAGCAAACAAATACTTACGACCCAAACAGAGGAAATGTGGAAACTCAATGGAGGTAAGAGAGGTTGGGTCACATTTAACATCAAACAAGGGTCCCCCAACAACCCAGGGTTTAACAACCAGGTCTGCATATTTGCTCCAGGACAAAACGCAATACTTGATGTCAACTTTTCGGTTAACCTCGAATATTAGACCAGTTTCTGTGCACTCGTAAATTCCCTCTGAGTCCAGCTTCAGTCTGCATTGGACGGAGAAGAACATCTGTTAGTCCTAATGTTTGGTTAGGAGAGGACTTCTTAAAATCATTTATGTTTCTAATTTCATTCAAAAGCATTCAGGAAACTCTACAGCATTTTGAAGAAGCATCATTATCAAAGAAACCAGTCCAAGTAATTACATAAAATATGTGAAATTAGTTATGCTGTTTTGTTGTTTCTCTGAATTAGGGTTATATTTATGCAGAAAATTAAGTTACTGATGACACTAAGACTACTATGGTCACAATTACTTACAAAAACTGTCCCCTGGAAAGAAGCCTGGGGGTCACTTGTTCATTGTGTTTCTGGAGAAAAAGTACAGATATAAGTAATATACAAAACAACGTTTTCTTAAATACAGCAAATTAGAGAAACATTTTATAATTAAAAGATACTTACATTTTCAGCATTACAGTGTTCACAGTGAGGTTTAATTTTAATAAATTCTAAATAACAGAAAAAAGTTTTTCTTACATCAATGTGATTGGCATTTTCAGTAAAAATTTTTACATAAATACATATGATATACCCAGATTATAAAATGCAAAGGTATATGCCCTTCAGCAATAATGATATTTAAAAGAATGTTTTGGAAACCCTCAGTACATACCTGAATTTAAGTGATGTGTGGGCAATTCTTTATCCTCCCATTCTTTAGCTGTTAAAGATATCATTGCACATGCGTTGGCACAAGTCGATCACAGGGTAAATCACCTGCTACTTAAACGCACACCTTCAGCCTCACTACCAATAGGAACGTCACACTTATATTTAAACATCTCCATGAGTTGACCCAATGGCACATTAGCATATTTGTGAATCCCACTGGAGGTCTAATGGATGAAAATAAGTTTGCATGTGACTCTAATTTCAACCCACCCCATTTCGGCCCATAACTTTTTATCTGATGTTATAATACAGCAGCCACTGTTCTCAT
The DNA here is from genome assembly GCA_004026545.1 of Mormoops blainvillei. Lineage (NCBI taxonomy): Eukaryota > Metazoa > Chordata > Mammalia > Chiroptera > Mormoopidae > Mormoops > Mormoops blainvillei. The sequence continues at coordinate 182,901 of PVJD01001995.1, forward strand.
CATTCTTCAACGTGATCCTCACGTCCTCCTCTAACAGCACAGCACGGGGAGAGGGGTGAATTGGACAAAACAGGAGGGCGAGCACGCTGCCTCACTCTTACCCTGAGTGGAAGTGCCCTCGGCGGAAGACTCTCCCAGGTCGCCGTCTGTGGAGGTAAGAAGTGCTTAGGGCACCGGTGCCCGTGAACGATGTCTCATTAGTTACTCCCCACCCAGGCCAGCTTCTCAAGCGGAGCGCTGCAGCCCCTACTGAAGGCTGGCCCGGAGCCAGGAACTAAGCTGGAATCGCCATCCCCGAGACAAGGCTTGGCTGGCACCAGCCCTCCAGGCTGTCACAGAGTTGGAAAGAAAGGAAGTGGGAAAGGGAGTGACATCTGATTTCAGGCATAAGCTGGAACCTGAGCTGAGGCACCGTTTAAGACTCTCTGACTCAGCCTGCAGACCCCTTCCATGGGGCTCCAGGTCCCACAGGATCCAGCCCTCCCCCCCACCCCATCACCCACACTGACTGCCCTCCAATCACTCCTGGCCTTTTCTCCACACCAAAGCACACCCCTGACTCAGGCCTTTGCACTCTCTGTCTCCTCCCACAAATATTCATGTTGCTCACCCCCTCACAGGTCTCTGCTCAAATGTCGCCTTATCTGAGAGTTTTCCTGCTGACCCCCTGAAACAGGGCCTGGCTGACACACTCACCCTTCCCCCTCATTTTCCTTCAGCACCGCCCCCACCCCGCCCCCACTGGCACTCTACAGTTTAGCATTTCTCCTTCCTGGCTCTCTCCCCTCTGGAACGTAAGCTTCCTGAGGGCTGTATCGCTAGGGCCTGGAAAGTGCTCCACGACTATTACTGTGAAAGGGAACAGTACCGAATTTTCCTATTACCTACGCTGGCCACTAGTAGCATGACCTTGGGCTCTCTAGTTCTGTGACTAAGTCTCTCCAAGCCTCACTTTCCTCGTCTGTTAAACAGGGACTAAAATAACACCACCCCCACAAAGTTAGCAAAATTAATCACAGGTAGGGACTGTGCCTGGCACTCAGCAAGCCCTCAGTGTGTGTTACCTGGTATTAACTATTATTTGCTATGGTGATGAGTAGGAATCATTGAAAAACTCAAGAATTCTACAGCAGACAACAACCTTGTTGCCTGGGGTCAAATGCTTGGTTTTATACTTTAAAGGTCTGGACATCCTTTGGGAGAGTCACCCCAGAGGTGGCACAGGCATTCCTCAACACGTGTGTAAGGTCCTATGCCATCCGCCACCAGTGCCCAGAAGGCGCAGTCCCTCCCGAGAGCGGAGCCCCAGCACCATCACACAAGCTGCCTGACCTCTGGACCAGCAGAGCAGTCAGGGGCCAGGGAGCAGGGCTGCGGAAGAGAACCAACTTTGAAACACAGCATTAACACGAACGGCAAAAGGGGACTAAAAGTATTCAGGTCCTGGACTCAGAATGCTTCTGAAATATTGATCCTGCACCACACAGCCCGCCAACCAGATTTCCTCAGCCACTGTCCTTAAAGGATCATTAAATTCTAAATTATTTAATGGCATGACACCTACACTGTATTTCATCCACAGCGCATGTTTTTCTGTCTGGCAGTTCGCCTTGGGAGCAGAGACAGGAAAAGAGGTTAGAGAATCTTAAGCAGCAGGTAAACGCAGTCTTTGACCAGGTGTTCCCAGCCAAAGCCGAGAAATTGACCAACTGTCCCCAACCTATAAGCCTCAGCTTCTCTTCAATCTGTATGACTCTGACAGATGGTCTCAGAGCTCAGGCCTGTGAGTAGGGGCACACCCAATCACGAGGAAGATGGGTGGGACTCAACGCCGGCCAGCCCACACGGAAGCAAGCATCCCAGGGATGGCCCACCTCCGGCTCCATCTGACCAGTGTGGAGAGCAGCAGGCCTTTTCACAAAGAGAACCGCCCTGGGAGAAGGCAGGGCCCTTTGCATACACCTGAGGCTCTAAGAACAAGCATTCTCTGCCCACAGAAGATGCATGAGCTCTTTCACTGCCAAAGGGCATTCAGGTGTCTAACCCAGCCAAGGGCCAGGGCCAGCTGCTCCCTGCCCCACACATGCTCTGACCCCAGCCTGCCACCCAATTCTGAGCCTATCTTGAGCTTTACTGATTCCAAATGCTTTCCCTGGGGGTTGCCTGGCATGGCCCAGACCCGGCCTCGGGACCAGAAAAGTCCTGCTTCCGGACTCCGGATCCCCAGAGCCACTGACCCAGTCAGGAGCCAGAGACAACAAAGGCGTGATCCCAATACGCGGCTTCCTATTTTAATTTCTACCCCAATCCAATAAGCAGACTGGACTTTTGGCCGCCTTTTGAAGGATGAAAGAATCCATTAATGTATACAGAGAGCTGGGAGTGGGAGGGCTGGTCCCTATGTTTTCCTTATGGGTCCCAGAATGTGACATCTGCTCCACAGGGGAATACAGAGATAGCATATTTTGCTGCATGTAACGCATTCCTGAGTATAATGCACAACCACGGTTTGGGCCCAAACTCAGGAAAAAAAATCTTTCGTTTTAATTTTTTAACTCAATATTTTGTTTATTTATATTTAGATACTTTTTTTCATATTATAAAGGAATTTTAGCACTTATTTTTGAACATAACATGGTACAAGAAATTTTATGTAACAAATAATTACAAAACACAAGAACAGATACAAGGTACAAGAAATTTTAATTAATACTACCCATGTATAATGCACATCCTTATTCTGCCCCTCAAAAATTTGGGTGAAAAAGTGTGCATTATACATGGCAAAATACAGTAATTATAGGTTCTTATCAATACATAACATGATTGCAAGGAGCTTACAGTTGCCTTCAGAGATTCCGACTGGGAAACTGCAGACCGAACTAAATACAAAAAGACTTCTCAGTGAAGAGGCTTCATTTATCTTAAGTGTTACAAAGGAGCCCTCCGACTGCCTTGTATAGTATCTGTTTATGGGCAGATCATATTCTAAGAACTGGAACAAAATTCTACAGTATAATCAAATCAGTTAAAATATAAGCTTAGTCACTTATAAAACTTGAGACACAAACCATATTTTATATTTAGAATCTGTGTCCTTAAAAGTGGTTTCATACTCAAGTTGCTCGCAAATGGCCAGAACAGCAAGCCAGAAACTTTAAACCACAAGTGGGACGACACTTCCAGCAGCAAGCTGTTTGCGATAATCTGTGAGCAGTGACCACGGAAGGGAGCCAGCCCCGCTTGCGGCCCCACTGCATATAGGATTTGGTCTCTCAATCTTCTCTCCCTGGGGAAACCGTAAGAGCAGAACCTCAGGTGCAGAGACCTAGTATCAGGGCGCAGAACATACAGCCCTTATATTCCAAGTGTGGTGAGTTCCAGTTTTCAAAATGCTTAGAAGCTGCCTAATCTTTAACTGGGTTCTGCACAGAAAAAGATCATTAACAAGCAACTTGCTACTGAACCCCAAAGGCTAACCTTCTCTTTCTTCTTTTCAGTAACAAAAGATAAAATTCAGAGGAAGGGTATACTCACTTGTTTTTTCTGTTTCTGGCTCCTCATTATCTATAAAATAAAAAAGGGCCTAAGTCAGATTCATGACAACTAAGAAAACACAGGCTCATGGGAGAATAGGTAAAATGTTTGCCTTTCTCCAGTGGCGACCATTTCCTGTCTTTCTTCTTGAGCTCATCCTGTTTTGCCACTTTGCTTGCCAACTAGAATTAATTCCCACGTAAGTACTTTTTCAGTACTTTACACAACCATGCTACATACTAGAAATTAATGTGTCCTCAAGCAATAAGTGATGCATGCATTACTTGAAAATAAAAATCAAGGTTTATGTGTTTTGCTTGAATTAAAGAAACAGAGTCATATATTACTTACCAGAGTCACTTTCAGAACTGCTCTCAGAACTGCTGTCCTCTCCTAAATAAAAACATATGCCAGAAGCACATAATGAATAAAAAGTAGGAACTATTTTAATTATACATATTATAAAATAGATCCAAAACTCAACTGATTTCTTCTTTTAGTCAACTCCCAGGTCCAAAACTAGTCTGGTTCATATAAAAGGGGGCTTACTCTTCTTTGGAAATGGATAAAATAAACTTTAGCCATTTAAGTGTGATCTCAGTTCACACTCTGCCTGCAATCATTTCATATGGGTGTCACCCAATAAAATGTCCTACCCGGACCTGACCTGCCCCTACTGCTCCAATGTTGCCCCTGCACTTGCACAAGGTTCCCAGGCACAAGTTCAAGGATACAACAGCACAGAATCCTGGAGTACAGATGCCACTTCACTGAAGCACAGGACAAACTTGGGCCACGGTGTTCGACAACTACCGAAAAGAGTGGTTCCCAAGAGTGCTCCCTTCACTTCCTCGCCCCCCGTGCAGCACCTCCGTCTGCAATCAGACAACTAGTCTGGGCTATCTTCCCTGCTGTCCCCAAAGGCTCACACAGCCCGGGGGCCTGTCCGGCTCTCCTCCTACCTCTCTGAGTGCGCTCCCCTTGCCTCCAAGGCTCCTCTCCACCTCCCACCCCCAAAACCAATAATTACAGGCTTTTATTGGTTTCCCTACCCGCCTCCCAGCCTCCTTTCCATTGAGAGCCCTGGGAGGAGGGCATTTCACCTACCCCAAACCTGTGAGTCAACCTCCCCCTCCAGGGGCACCCGGGACCTCTCCTTGCAGATCACATAAGGAAATGGGGGCTTAGAAGGAGTGACACAAGCGAGGGAAGGCATGGGATGGGATTGGCGGATGTCAGGGGTAGGTGGCAGTAGTGTCTCCTTTACCCCCATGCCTGGTGTCATCTCTGGAAGAGGGACAGACTGTCACATTCCAGAACAGTTGGATGAGTCCTCCCGCTGCAGCCTCACCCTCCACTCAGGATCAGGAGTCAATGAGTGAACATCTGAAAAGCTACCAGCATCATTCTCCAATCTTCCCTCGCTACACAGAACTACGGACAACCAGACCAAGGACTGGCAACAGGTACATGGAGGAAGGAAAAGATTTGAGAATCACAAGACTAATAATAAGAGCAACCAACTGAAGCTTTTTTTGAGTGTTTGCTATGTGTCAGGCACTGTACATATATTTACTCATTTAGATTTACTTAGTTTACATATATATCTATGTATTCTACATATATCTGCGAGAGCGCTTTGCACATATTTACACATTAGTTCTCAGAACTGCCCAGTGAGGTAAGCTGGGGCCAGTTAATGCAAGACCACGACAAACACCCCCCCTTCTCCAGGAGGCCTGGAGGGAGGACTCCAACTCAGGCAGTCTGACCCAAGCTTCCAATTCTTAACTATGCGGTTGCAGTTACAAGCATGCGTATTACTATCTAGGCAGTCCAACCCCCAGGGGGCGGAGACTGGGGGGATGGGAGGGTAGAAGGGGAGGAGCAGGAGGTTCCCGCAGCACGCGGGGAGAGGCCTGCGAGAATGGGAGGCCGTCACTGGGCAGGGACCAGTGGCGGGGAAGTAAAGCGATAAGCCGTGGCCCTGTGCCCCGGGGCTGGCAGCACAGGGCAGTGGCTCTCAGCCTTAGCTGCCTGTTGGAATCACCTGGAGGGGAGCTCTCTAGACGCACCCGTGACTAGGACTCTGTCCTTCCTCGGAGGTTCTGATTTAGCTGGTCTGCGATGAGGCCTAAACGGCAGTATTTTTTTCGAGGCCCCCCGAGGATTCCGACATTGCCAGGGTTGAGAACCACGGGACTAGAATCAACCCATCTTAGTCATGCCCCTGTTCCCAAAACTCGTACCCCAGACGATTGCCACTCCTTCCTCTACACCTGTAGAGATGCCTTCCCACTGCCTGGACACTTCTGCCCCAGGTCCCACCTGCAGGGACCCTAGGTACCCATGGAGACCCAGACCAAATGTCACTTCTGCGCTAAGTCTCCCTCCACCCCACCAAGTTGGCTGTGCCTCCTTTGTGATCCAGCCTGTGGTGTTCCTCCCACTGCCAAAGAACGGCTGCTTGTTCACCTGCTGGTCTGTGAGCCCTGGAGGACGGAGGCCATCAGCACCCCTTGATTGCCCACCCCCAGCCCTACAGAGCTGCTCAAGGAATGAGCGCCTGTGTGAATGAACAAGCGCTCGGCCCAGTTTTAAAGCACCCGGCAGACGCTGCCATGGCCCCTCTTCATTCTGTCAGTTCCCTCTCGGAGCGACACCTCTGCAGGCCTGTAATTCTGCCAGAACCAAAGCCTCTGGTGTGCCGCCTTCTGCCCCAGGTGCCTGGGAGATGGAGTGTCCTTGGGGGAAGGTGGCGTGTGACTCTGGGGCCACCATCAGTCCCCATGACCACTGGTCCTGGTCCTAGGACTCCTAGTTCTCTCTCTGCACCCTAGAGCCCCCAAGACCATTTTTCTGCCTCACGGCACAAACCCAAGGACTAAATATCCGTGAAGAGTGACCAGCCTAGGGCCTGGCACACGAAAGGCGCTTTTTCACTAATAGGTCACACTCATTCCTAAACTTCCATGACTAGCACTGGCCAATTCTGTTGCGCCAAAGCACTAAACTCTTCCCATATTTGTGCAAGGGAGAAGTCTGGGGGCAGAAGCTTTGTTGCTTCAGACTCTGGAAGCAGTGCTGTACACTCTCCCACATCAGGGCCTTTGCACCTGCAAGTGTCCTGGATTAAGACAACCCTTTCCCACTTCTGCCCTTTTACCCCAATTTATCACCTCCTCTGGGAAGTCTCCCAGGCTACCCCGGCCAAGTGCCCATTACCTAGATGGGCTCACAAGGGCCCCTGTAATACGTTAGCATGGCCAATCTAAGAATGACCTAATTGCCCCATCAGATAAATTCTCAGTTTCATTAAGTATGGCTTTATCACCAAACTTTAAAGTGATTCATTTCACGAGAATAGGTAATCATAAAACTTTAAAATTTAGTCAACACATTCAAGTACAAGGACAGAAGTCCCTACCTTCCACTCAGATTGTCTGAAGTGAATCAGGAAAATAAACTTTAATTTATCATGCTATGGATTGGTTATTTTATAAACATTTCATTGGGGCATTTACCAATATTAATTATACCCCTTACCTGATTTAGAGTCCTTTGAAGTATCTAGGTTGGAGCTAGGGCAATCTAAATGTTGAGAAAGAAAGAAATGTTTAAGAGTGTAAAAACAAGCATAAACTAAAACATTATGTTCTTTTTTTAGTAAAAGCCACTAAACCAACAATAACAGAAGCACCCTCTGCTATAAATTAAATCGCCTCCTTAGGCCCACGGCGGCCTGGCACGTTGAACTAATGCAAATGATGCTCTATTCTCAGGGGAAGAAAGATTTAGACCAAGAAACCTTAAGACTTTTCCAGAAGAGGGAGAACAGAAAGCCACCAAACTTGAAATTTAGATTTACATTTGGTAGGTTCCTTGGTGAAGTCTGAATTTTGTGCCAAAATAACGGTACTGTTTCTTTGATCAGCTCAGCAGCACCCTAAAAACATCTCTGGCAATTAAGTAACTTGACACTAGAAAGAAAAACAGCACCTGGTTTTAAGCTTTTGTCACTGAAGGGCAGAAAATGGTGCTTCCAATACCAGGTAAACAAAAACAGATTTAGCGAAGACTCTGAAGTTGGCAGGATTATGTTCAGACCAGACCAGGAAGGCCCTGAATGCAATCAGGAAGAACTGGCATCCCTGCTGGTTCTCTGACAGGGAAAGACGTGAAGACACAGATGACATAAGAGTTTCCAGCTGGAATGGGTCTCGGTGGTCCCTAAGATGTTTGTGGCTACTGGCAGGCACTGGTGTTCAGGATGGATGAGACTCCGGAGAGCCTCACACTGAGACGCCACAGCAGAGACCCAGGCGTGAGGTGAAGAGAGTCTAGGCCAGTGTAAGTGGCCATGGGAGTGAGGCTATCGCAGATGAAGGAGAAGACAGGGGTTGCAGAAGCTACTTCCAATGTCAAATAAAGCAAGAATATTTCTGTGCAGGGAAGGACTGCTCCTTAGTTATCACGCCCTGTGTCTCTATTTATAGGCCACGCTCAGTGAGGCTCTCCCAAAGAACAGGACCTTGCAGTCCTCCATTGCCCTCGAACCTGGAATATCCAACCACACCGGGCTGGTGAATGACAGAGGCTTCATTATTGGTCTACTCATTGCTCTGGACTTGGGCAGAAACTACTGTTCCTTCAATTTTGCAAACATTGACTTAGTGTCTACTACTGTGTGATGGGCACTCTGCAGAAATTAGGAGAGAATCCATGCCCCCAGAAACAGCTCACGGGTTAGTGCAGTAGTTAGGGCAAGGAGTAGCTGTGCATTAGACAAATCAGTACAAGAAATCACAACAAGATAAAATTAGGCCAGTATTTTTCTGGTCCAAGAGAGAAACTGAGACCGATCACTGAAGGTGAGGGCTTCAGCACAACTTCATAAACTGGACTGAGCTGAAACAAGTCTGGGAGGTGAAATGTGAGGGAAGGGAGAGGAAGCTCAGGCGGACAGAAACAGGGGCAAAAGCAAAGCAAGGGATGCGCTTACTGCGCTGGGAGGCTCAGGTCAGCACTTACAGAAGGAGGGCCCACCAGGTCTGAGCACAGTCCTGACAGACGCACGGCATCCCCATGCCCTGCACGTGCCAGCCAAACATTAGAGAATCCTTTATTAGATTTTAAGCAGGGCCCTTTTATTAGGTGGGTTATTATTCCACACTGAAAAAATGAACAAGAGGGAACAGAACTATGGTGTTATCTGCACTTATGGATGTTGAAAAGATTTATTTTCTCATTTTAATCATCTCAATAACAGAACAAGAGGGAACAAAAGATGGCCCAACAATGGGCTAAGAAGGTTTCCAAGCCAGTCTGCCATCCAGTGACACAGGTTGGCACCTATAGTGGCCTCGGAACCACCCTCCAGAATGGCTCTCAGCCACGTAGCGTGGGACAGGGAGAACAGGTCAAAGCCAGAAACAGAGCCCCACACACGGTTTATAGATTTTCCAAACAAGCAGCTTCCAGTCAAAAGAGGACTTGACCCCCGGCAGTCCCACACTGAACCCGGAAGTAGATCCAGTTTATTCCTTTAATAAGAGAATTTTTATTTGACCCAGATTCAGGGAGAGAACTGTGCCGCTATTTTTGTGAGGTGCATAAAACTGATAATCACAGTCAAGTATAAAAGATAATACCTAGTTTGTATGCATGGAAAACTTATAGAATTCAGCTGATAATAACACTTCACTAAACTTACATTATTAATTTAAAATAAAGTTAAAAACAACATTAGACCCAGAGTTTAAAAGGAATGAGATGTAAGAGCATTTGCATTCTATTATCAACTTGTGAAAATTTACAAAGGCCCGAATTCTTTACATTTCATCTTCTAAAATATGTTGAAAAGTAATCTTAAAAGTCTAAAAAAATGTCATGCCCCATCATCGTAACCTAATGGTTATTTTCACACATTTCACAAGTCAATGAATGCATGAATGTAACAAAGCAATTGAACCAGTAAGTTAAATTAATGAAGAATCATTTTCTAAAAGTGCAAATGTTTCACATAGTTTTTCCATAACACTGACTTAGAATACCATACCTTTCTCTCCTGAAGAGGCGATGTGATCATCACTAGACAAGAAAAGAAAAGGAGTTTTAGAACTTGATAGTAATTTAATAGATAATTATGAAAACCTTCAAAGTAATCATTATATTCTGTTTCTCCAGAATTGCTGCAGACTAAAGAACTCCCTCCACCCCTCAGCTCTCTTCCTGCCCCTCTCAACCTCCATGGCCTGACTCCAAACCACAGAGATATGGGGAGCTTACTGAGTGTGCCCTTGAACTCCCAGTCCTGGTACACCCCCAGGACCGCCAGCACACAACCCCAGGTTCACAGCACTGCATGTCCGTACCCAGCCATCGGCCTCCCTGGGTCCTGTCTGCTGTAACAATTCTAATCACCCATCCTGCACCGGCCTCCAGCCCCTCTGCCTGGTGCCCTCTGAGAGCCTCTCCCAGGTCCTCCTCCTCCTCTCCCGGGTCTACTCATTCTACTTCTCTGGCCTGTCCCCTCAGCAACAGCATGCCTGAGAAATGAAGGGTTAGCTCAGAGCTCCCGTTTATCTAAGAGGTCCCTTCCCTGGCCTGTGTAGCCATCCTCACCACTGCCTGAACCCTCTCTGCCCTTCTCGAGCCAACCTCACAGAAGAACTCCATCCCACGTTCCCCCTCTCCATTCCTGCCTAGACTCGAAGGCATCCGGCTTCTGTTCTCCCATGTGACTGAAACCACTTAGCCAGAGCCACCAATGACTCCTGCCTCACAGACCCAAGGCGCTTGTGGCTTCATTCTCCCCTCCAAGCCCCTCTCACTCGGTCTGCTCCCACCTCCCCTGTCTAAAGGGCCTCTCCTCTCTCCACGTGCTCCATCTCCTGGTGACTGGCGTGGCCCAAAGTCGCATTGTACATCCTCCTCTCACTGCTCCTCACTGCCCAGGTGCTCCCCTTCATGCCAAGGCGTCAGTTCCCTGGTCTTTACCGCCTTCTCAGGTTTCTTCTCCGAGGTCCAGGGGCCTGGGGCCCACTGAGCCTCCCCCTGCACCCCTCTCATGTCCACCCCTCCTCAGCATACACTGTTCCTGCCTCAGTTGGAGAGCTCTCTCTCCTCTCCTTCTCCCGCTCCCATTTGCTCTCACCTGGTTGGTTGATTATAATATCCTCCCAATTACTGTACCTGCCTGCAGTCTCTCCCTTAGCTCATCTCTCATGTGACCATCGGCATGGTGTAATCATGGCTTTGCTTATACCCTTCAATGGCTGCTCACTGCTAAAGCCTAAGTGCCCTGGCAGGGCATGCGAGGACCTCCACACAGCTCCCTCGTCTCCCACCCTGCCTGCTCCCTCAGAGGGGAAGACCTTCGGTGTGCCAAGCACACCCTGCATCTCTCTCTCTCTCTCTCTCTCTCTCTCTCTCTCTGTCACACACACACACACACACACGCTACTCTCAGCAAAGCCCCCCGGGGTCACTGCCTGTAGCATGCCAACACTGGGGGTTCCGTGGACATGTACTATGATGTTGGGGTACCCCCTGGAGTTGTGTGTGCACATAAGGGACAGTCCTGCCCTCCCCCTTGGTGCCCAAACTCCTACTCACCCTTTAAGAACAGCATTTCTCAAGATGTGGTCTGAGGACCATTAGAACTCTATTATCGGATGCTCACTAAAAATAGTTTTTCTGGGCCCACTGAATCAAAACCTTTGATGAATAAAGGAAAAGGCAGGAAGAAAACAACAATGGTGTTATCTGCACTTATGGGTGTTGAAAAGCTTTATTTTCTCATTTTAATCATCTCAATAAGCCCATGAAGGCTATTGCAAATGCAGCGGCTGAGGCTCAGAAAGGTTAATTAAGTTCCTCAAGGTCACACAGCTAATACACTGAAAAAAGGATGCACTTGATCCTAAGCCACTATGACTTCAAAGTCTACATACTTGCCTGGTACCATGTCTTCCCTCGCTCCCCACCACTTCACCCCCAAATCCCAATTTCTTCCTCAGTTTAGTAAAAGTAAACTGAGGAAGAAAACAGCAAAATTTGCAAAGTGCTTACTCTTTCCCTTCTTCGGCTACGTTAGTAGGGAACTCCAGATACTATGCTGGCAAACGTTCTCAATATACTTGAGTATTTCTCAAGTTTCATGATTTTAGGAAATATAGGTACTCTCATTTTCAGACCTAAATCCTTGTTTTTTAATCCTAAACTCCTATTCAAAAGGTCAGAGAGTGTCAGTGAACCTGAAACTGGGAAATGCTTCAAGAAACTAAAAAAGGGTAAAATATGGTTCCCGATGAAATACATAAAAGAACAAACCAACCATTACATCTTTTTTCCTCTGGTCTCATACCTTTTATAATGCAGTAACTGTGCCTTTCAATTTTAAAATAATTAGGAGAACATGGATTGAGTTAGCCATTCTTATTTTACAAAATATGTCTGCTTAAAATCCACTGCTATGTCCCCAATGACAAAAGAGCATTTTTCTCTTAACTGGCACTTTCATAATCCCCTTTCTACAGCTGCTTATCTCTACTTCCAGACATGTACACACCTGCTGAGATATTAGACCTTCTGCTAAAGCCCAGAAACCTCTGTACGAAACGTTTATTTTCTCCATGAAGTACATGACAGTAAGTGGTGTACAAAACAAGATTACTGCGGCTGTGAGGCAGACGGCCAGCTCTCCGCACAAAACCCCTGACAGTTTAGGGGCATGGGTTCGGACAGATGAAGGGGAGCCCACCCACAAGTCAGCCTCCCTGCCCCGTCACACAGCCAGGTGGAGGGAGCAGACCCCGCAGGCCCCACGGGGCCCTTGCCACTCCACGGATGCTAGTTCCCCACGTCCTCTGCCTTTCTGCTTTTCCCACGTGGATTGTTACAAGAAAAACCACAGCACGCCCGGAGAGAGGGCACGCATCCCAAATGCTCACAGTGTGATTTAGCGACTAGAGAGCAGTAGGGAAGGGGCGTGGGTATTTACATAGTAGCACTTAAAACTCCTTAATTTTGATCGGGACTCAGTCATGGGTATAACTTCATGCCTATCAGCTTCCAGATCTTCCCCTTAGTGGGAAGTGGGGGAAGAGGGGACCCTGCACCCTGGCACAGTAAAACCTCTGAGCTACAACAGGATTTAAAGAACAAGCTTAAGACTTCAAGGGGGTAATAGTAAATGAGGGTATTTATTGTATGTTTGTTGAAAAAATATGGGTTATATTAAAATAGGTGCAAATGAGTAAAACAAAAAAAAAAATAAAATCATGGTTGGAATTAAGTCATGGCTGTGGCAAAATGAAACCTAGAGCAAAACCAAATCCTCACATAGACACGGTATGTTAGCACTTCGCAAGTGCTTTCCAACCCACGCATGCTCCAGTTCTTCCCGTAACTGCCAGGAATGCAGGGCGAGCACCGCCACCCCCACGTGCAGAGGTGGACACCAGGTCTCAGGGCGGTTAAATCAGGTGGCCAAGCCCACAAGGGCTGGTGAAATAGGGAGCTGGAACTAGAATTCGGAAATTCTGATCTCCGAGAGAGCCTCTTCTCCCGCCATGGCACCACAGCTTGCCTTGGTGCAGCCTGGGCGGGCTGGTATTAGGTGTCCGAATGAGAGCACTCAAATCTGGCTCAATAAGTAACAATTCTCCAGTTAAGGATTTTTAATAATGCCTAAAGTAAAAAGGAAACCGTAACATGATTGTAGCCAGTACTTACTCAGTGTTTACTGTGTGCCTGGAACTGTTCCAAGGACTTGGTTTATCACAACAACCTTTCTAGTGAACCAATATTATCCCCACTTTACAGATGAGGAAATAAAGCCCCAAAATCTTGGGACACATATCCAAAAATGCCGGTCCATCTGATTGCAATGTCCAAGCTTTTGCCAGTACGTTTTATACGAGCAAAACACTTACCAGTCTCTCTTCCTAAGGCTCCTACTGCCTGTGAAGGTAATTCTCAACTATAGTTACATTACAGTAACTAATATAAAGTTATCAAGCATAATTAAAACATAATAAGCCCCAAATCCTCCTTTAACTAACTTTTCACCAAGACTAAACCAAGTAGTGTTTTACTTCTTTTAGCCCCTATACAACTTCTAGGAAATAAGCCATAAGAAGTAAATGAGTTAAAGAGAGTGAAAAAGTTTATTTATATTAGTCACAAACTAGAGTTAATCTGTATAATCACCAAAAAGCTATACTTCCCAGAGCATAATATCAATGAAAGTAATATTCTCTATAATACAGGTCTCTTTCATAAACTCAAATTAACAAACACCTAACTATTTACCACATAACAGGTGCTATTCTAGGTGGAGGGGGATATAAAAGTTAAACACATGACACATGAACCTTGTCCCCAAGAGGCACACTCATGGAAGACAAATCAGAAAATAAATGTATATGATGCAGGAAAAGCAAAATAAAAATAAATGTAAGCTATAGTATTAGCTCAGAACAGGCTATGATGAACTGGGAAGCACTGAGCTCTTATGCTGAGAACACAGGCACATAACTAACTACAAGGCCAGTTAAACTTTGATGATAAGGCCATCTTGCATTTTCAGAGGGCAACCATACCCCAAACAGGATTGTGTCAGAAAAATCTGAAGCCCACAAGGTATCTACAAGATTTTCCAAGCCTAGTTAATTATTTTACAGAGCAGGAGATGGGACTCTGGGAGAGGTCAAGTGACTAAATACCCAAGATCACATAGCAAGTTATAAGCAGAGGCAATCTTACAACTTGTCTCAGCGTCTTGGTTCACGTTATCAATTCATTCATTTAACAGGCATGTATGGTTTGTGTGCTAGGCACCAGCGAACAAAGCAACTGGGTCTGTGCCTTCGAGAAACCGCCAGAGAAAGCGTCAGCTGATGAGGAAGACTCTTCCCATGTCTGAAACAGAAAGTGCTTTGAGGGAGGACAAGAGAACTCAGTTAAGGTTGAGGTACTGGGGAGAGGAAGTGACATTTAAGGTCAGCCATGGGAACAAGCAGGAATCGTCAAGACAGGAAGAACTGCTGGGGGTGGGGGAACAGGGATGGGCTCCTGTCTGAGGCAGGAAGATGCTGATCAAGATCCAGGAACAGGAGGAAAGCAAGAGTGATCAGGGGGAGAGAGGCAGGAGATGAGGCAGACAAGGAAGCAGAGAAGCCCTAACTGTGTGACCAAACCGATGGCAAGCCTTCGGTCTGCTGGGCAGTCTCCAGGAATAACTGAAACTTGACGGCACAGGCACAAGTCAGCAGCACAGGGTCCCACGTCCCAGACTCTGCTGTCTTCAACATCATACATGGAGACACATGGGGACTGCCTGACCCTGTGTGACCCCCTGGCAATCTGCAAGTTCGGACAGTGCCTGTGTGAGTCCCAAAGGCCCAAGCACTTTCCTAAAGAAAACCTCACTCTCCCAGGCCCCATATACCAGCCTACCCTGCTCAACAAGTAGACTAGTTGAGAAATCCCTCTCAGGAGGCAAGGTAACTTTACAGCACACGTCAGGGAAATAGCATTCATTCCGAATCAAGCTCTGGAAGCCAACAACAGAGCCACCTCCACACTGGCCGGGGCGGTAGGACTTCCTCATGAATACTTCCTGAGCCAGGCTGGTTTCCCATCAGCAGCCAGTTTCTTTTCTAAACACCCCAGAGTTCACCATTTCCAACCAGCCTGCCCAAGACAGATGCCATCCTATGGCTTTTTTTCTTCTACGTCCAGTTCCCTGAAGAGGAGCACAACTTTTGATGCTTCGGGAGGTGCCCGGGTCTGGCCAAGATGGGGCGCGCACAGGGCCGGCTCTCCAGGCTGGCTCCTCCACCAGCCCCTCCTGCTCCCTTTTTTTGGTCACACCAGGTGAAACTGGTAGCTCTTTGGGTTTGAAAAGGCTAAAGGATTCACGGCATCACTATTTGGAAAAGGCAAAAGCTAGAAAAAGCTACCATGCTCATCGAGAACAGAATGGATGAATTAAATGTGACAGAGTCATGTAATAGAATACTGTAGGCCGTAAGAACAGAAGAACTGCTACACACAACCACGAGTATCACTCCCATACACACAGTGTTGCACTAAAGAAACCAGACACAGAGGGGTATATACTGTGCGATTCTATTTGGATAAAGTTTACAAGCAAGCAAGCAAGCAAAACTAACAGCTGTTTCCTTTCGGGGGGAGGGATATGACAGTAAAAGGACATGAGGGGTGCTTCTAGGGCGCCATGTTCTATTTCTCAACCTGGGTGATGGTTACATAGATGTGTTCAGTTTGTGACAGTTCATTAGGTTGTAAACTTCAGATGTCTGTGTTTCTGTATGATTTGTATACACACATACACACACACACACACACACACGAAGGGTTTCCAGTATCTTGGGAAAGGAAAAGTATTTAGGACATTAGCTTTGCGGGCCATAGTTCTGAATGGACCCCCCCCCCGGTGGTAGGGAGGCCAGGTGAAAGGCTGACTGGACTGGGGGCATGGCCTAAAGTGCAGTGGCGGGTCAGGGGGGTCGGCAGGAATTAGGAGGGGCAGTTTTAGGCTGACTCCCTTCTTCCTTCCTGTAACTGTCCATGAGATCTCCGTATAACGTGCCCCAAGGGGAAGTGGGGCCAGGAAGGAAACGCGCTAGAACTAGGCTGGCAGAGAAGAGCGAGGCAGCAGGGACAACATTCCCAGCAGTGAGAGGACAAGGAGAGGAAGAGGAGGAGGACACGGGAAGAGAAAGAAATCCTAAGTGCCCAGGGTGGGCAAGGAGAGCTCACCTGGGTTGCGGCTGCACCAGCCAGGGTTGGGGGTGGGGGAATTCCTACTCGGCCCAGTGGAAGGGATCCCTTCTCTACTCTCCTCCCTGAGCCACTGTTTGATATACAACTGAATTAAAAGTTTTATTGCACTGCTCTGCTTTGTGTGAGTGTGAGTGTGTGTGTGCAGCTAAGGATTCCACATCCTCAGCATCCAACACATTGTGTGGCATATAGTTAGCACTAAAAAAAAAAAAAAGTTCATTGGAGAAATAAATGACTGGTTAGGGTAGGTAGGTAGAGTCTATAGTCCTCAATACTTAAGAAATCTATAACAACAGCTTAACTGGCCAAAAAATGTGGGAACGGCTAATCAGAGTGGTATATTGTGCAGCTACCAAAAATTACAAGCACTGGTAGCAAACAGCCGGAGGGTGCTTTACAGTTATAGCACATGAGCAACATTCTCCCTGACTAGGCCGAAAGAGATGGTGAACAAACAAGTTTTGATGGAAAGGCGTGGGGAGGGTCCATCTCTTAAGGGCAATACTAGAAGAGCTAGTAATTCTGAGCAGCCTGGATCATGTGATTAGCTGTTTGTGTAAATAGCTATGCTAATTTCACGTACTGTATTTCAATTCACACTTCCTCTCTCTATCATTTTTTAAGGAAAAACTTTAGAGAAGTTCTCTTTAACAATAATTCACAAGCCTTGCTGTTGAGTACACCTCTCAGAAGTGCCTTTGATGTTCAAAGTGAACTCAGTTCTTGTCCAATGTGGTTCTATTCATGGTCCTAACATCAAGAAGAAGAAAATGACACAGTCTGTCTTCGTGATTGCACCAGTGTTTTAAAGGACAAGAAAAGAAAAGGGAAAAAAAAAAAAAAACACCTCCTCCACCCTGAGAGAAGCTGGGCCAAATGTTTAATGATCTACGAAAAACTTAAGTGTGGATGGACACTGTTAACCTTGGCATTCTCTACTTCCTCTAACTGTTTCTATAGAAACATAGTTTTGCGGTTTGTTACTGTCCCAAAAGTAAATTCTCTGCAGACTGAGCGTTTCGGCAGTGCTTTCGGTGCACTTCCTGCAAGCACTTACTGCAATGATAACACTGAAAGAGTATCTTCATCACGTGTCTTTTGCTGAAACACTACTCCCAATGGTAAAAGCCTGATTTTGCTGAGAACACTGGGTACCTCTGGGGGACGGGACAGCCCACAACACTGTTAGAGCTTTCCCAAAATATTTCTTAATAAACATTCTCATGCAAAAAGCTGCTTTTAAAGACCTGTGGGACACTGATTGCAGAGGAACTTTTACGGTAATAGCAGAAATCCTTAAAGCAAAAAGTTCTGGGGGGGAGACATTGTGTTAGGGCCACCTGGGGGGTGAGGGGCTGATGGGAAAGAGGGGGACCTTTGCATGGGCAAAGGGGAACGTTAAGGGAACTAATCCTGCCCTCCACTCAAACTATTTAAAAGTCGGAGGCCAAAGTGCCAACGGTGTTCAGAAAAAAACCTGAGCACCTGCCTGGGGTCCCAAGTCCTCCTTCTGGTACAGAGGGTGCAGGGACTTCGGAGACCTGAAGCCCAAGAGGTGGGGGCAAATGAGGACAAGAGTAGCTGGGCCTCGGGAGGGGAGTCACCAACAAAGGCGGGAAGGGCGAGATTTCACCGCGGGCAGCAAAGGAGGCACCGCAGTGCGACCCTCCTCCGCCCGCCCCGCCCCACCCTGCCCCGCCCCACCCTGCCCCGCTGTCGCCAGGATGTGAACAAATCGCGCTCACCTGCGGCCGTGGCCGCGCCGGGGGGTTGCAGGCTTAGGGAAAGCCGCGGCTGCAGGGGCCGCAGCGCCGCCTGTAGGCCCCCGCCTCCAGGCCCGACAACAGGGCCTTCTGAGTTGCGCGCCGCCGCCTCCCGCGCGGGCACCTGCGCGCGACCCCAGGGCCGCCTTACTCTACCTAGGTGCGACCGCCGAGCCCTGGGCCGCGGATAAGGGGCTGTAGTCGGGCAAGGGGCGCATCGCCTCCCCATGCTCCGTACCCCACGCGGGGCAGGTGCCGCCGTCGAAGGGCTCTTTGTTTCAGCACCGGGAGCGGGGATGCGGCGGCGGCAGTGCAGCCCCTTGCCCCGCATGGTCAAGGGCTGGGGCAGAGCCGGTGTCCCGGTGCTACAGAAAGGCAAAGCTCCTTCGGCACGCGGCGATATTGGGCCCAGCCGCGCCGCACCCCCTCACGCCGCTCTGCCCTTTCTCCCCCCGCCGACACCTCCCCGCGCCCCCCAGCCCTGCGGCTGCGCTCACCTGCTCTCCGAGGCCACGGCGCTGCAGCTCATGGTCGCTCGGCGGCTGGGAGGGAGCACCACGCACCCCCGGAGCTCGGCGCTCGCCACGCTCCGCAAGGCTGCAGGAGGCTCTCGCGTGCGGAGCGCTGCCCGGCCCACCCAGCGGCCGACGCTGCCGGGGGTGGGAAAGAGGAAGCCCAGCGAGAGGCGAGCGAGAGCGGCCGGGGGAGGGGCCTGGGCGGGTAGGGCTCTGGGCGCGCGTCTGCCACCGCAGCCTGCGGCGGCCTCAGCTCCCGTAACGGAAACGCAAGCTCGCTGGCTGACAGCGCGTGCACAGTCACACACTACCGCCGCGCCGCGGCTGCGGGTCGGAACCGTCGCCCTGCGGGAACTCGGCTTGGTGACACTGACGCCGAGGCTTCTGTGAAAGAGAAGGACCAGTGCCATGCTGGAGGGGACAGGGCGCTCATGTCACAGTGATCGGAGTTAGATGCTCCTGTTATCTGGCGATTTTTACTGAGGACCACGAACATTTCCACCGCCACCACCCCCCGCCTCCAAAGGGGTTCCCAGATTCGTTTCTTAGGATCTGTAAACCCCTTGAAATTCAATGCCAGGTTTTGTATCTAAATACAAATGTCTCGAATGAAGACGACAGCCTTCATTGGATTAAAGAGTTGTGTGAGCCCCCACCCCCACTCCAAACTGTAAGGATGAATGGATTAAACCAGTGGTTCCCAAACTTTGATGCAAACTGCAAATTAAATCACCCGTGGAGTTTTTGGGTTTTTTTTTAATTGAGATGCCTGGAATGTTATTCCAGGCCAACGTAATAGGTAGAGTGGGACGCAAGCACCGGCATTAAAAAAAAAAATCCCAGATGCTGTGGCTGTTGTGGCTCAGCAGATTGAGAGTGGGACTGTAAACCGAAAGGACGCAGGTTCAATTCCCAGTCAGGGCATATGTCTGGGCTGGGAACCAGGTCCCCACTTGAGGGCATGTGAGAGGAAACCAATAGAAATTTCTCTCCTTCTCTCTCTACCTTCCCCTCTCTCTCTAAAACAATAAAATAAAAATCCCAGGCGACGTCAATATGAAGAAAATTGCCAGAACCCCTGCTTAGACTGTTGGCGATCCTCACTCCACATTGTTTTTCGCCGGATTTTTCAGCATGATTGTTTGCTTGTCTGTAGAGGGCCACCCTGCTCTCAGTGGAGAGCCAGGCCAGGATGTCCCTTCCTCCCGGGAACTTCAGCGGCCAGGTGTGCCTGAGCTCTGACCCCAGCTCTGCCCTTTCCTAGCTAGAGGAATTTGAGCAAGTAATTTAACCTTTCTCAACTTCGGCCTCCTCCTCAACAACAACGACAACAACAACAACAACAACAAAAATGGTGGGGTGTCCTAGGAACTGGTGTTTTAAAATTTGAGATATAATTGACACGTAACAGTCTCCGGTGTAGAGTATAATGACTTGATAAATCCATGTATTGTGAAATGATCACCACAATGAGTCTAGTTAGCATTCATCACCACGGTTACAATTTTTTCTTTTCTTATAATAACTTTTAAGATCTACTCTGTTAGCAACTTTCAAATATACAATACAGTGTTATTAACCCTAAGGAATTGTATATTTTTATAAGCTCCCCAGGAGGCCCAAGCCGGCACCTGTTGCACGCCCTGTTTTGGGATCTACTGGCCCTCTTTCCCTTTCTCTCCCTCCCATTCACTTCTCAACCAATTTTATGACATGGTTCCCCACCCACTCCCCACTCTCTGGTGAGCTTGCAGCTGTTAGACTGAGGTACCCTTTTTCATATGCCTCTATGCATATGAAAAATATGCATATCTTTCACTCACTTGACCACTCTCTCCTTCCTGAAATTGTCCTTTGACTTGCCTGCACGGTATGACAAGCAATTGAGACCCACAAAAAACTGAGGCTCTTGATCCAGCAGCTTATAAGAACTAAAACCTAAAAACAACTGTGTAAGTGGACTTGGAATTGGATCCTTCAGCCCCAGCTGAGTCTTGATGACTTCAGCCTTGGTGGACAGCTTGGCTGCAACCTCATAAAAGACCTTGGGCAGCAAACACCCAGCTAAGCTACTTCCAGATTCCTGGCACACACAAACTATGAAATAATAAACGTTTGCTGTTTTAAGAAGCTAAATTTGAGGATAATTTGTTATGCAACAATAAAAAATATATATGAACAGGGAACAAGATCCTATAGTTGGTGCAGTGGATCACATCATTTGTGCTTTTCACTTATATAAATTCAACCATACTGTGCAAAAGAGGAAGAAAGGACTATTTACAGTGCTTCCGATTCTTCCTGCAATTCCAAGGAAATGAGATGAGGAGATGAAAGAGGTGGATCTGGTTCCATCTGTCGTTATCTGTCCCGGTCCTAGGCATCTCTCATAGAAGAGAAAGTCTTGATGCCGGCTGTACTGCTCATATTTTTAAATATTTAATACGAATTAAAAGTGGGAAGAATGAGACTAATTCACTGACTTGGGTTCTACATGCGATGTAGTCAAAATGACCCTTGAAATTTCTTAACTCATCAGGAGCCGAGCACAGGACTCCCCCAAACCCACAATAACTTGGACCAGTGTAAGAGGCAGCCCTGGGCCCCTTGCTTCTGAGAGCTCCCCCGTGCCTCTTCACCAGCCACACCTCCCACGGGGTGAGGAGCAAGTGAGCCCCAAGGTATGTGCCCTTCCAGAGCCTCTGTCTACCAGCACCCCACTTTTAGACCAAACTCAGGAATGAGAGACCGCAATTCTCTACCCAAGTGGTCCTGAGCCCATTTCCAGGGCCTGCATTGGCCTTTCCCCAGGTTCAACTTTCCAAGTTCGGAACATAGCACTGGAGCGTACACACCAGCCCAAGGTGAGACCAAGGGCAACTGCTTAAACGGATGTGGATGGAGCTTGTACATGGGAGCTGAGTGGTCCACACGTGTGCACAAAGCCCCTTCCCTGCAGACACAGCCGGCAGCAATAAATATCATTATGCTAAAGAACCTGAGGAGGGCGCCCTGCGGACCCAGGGCCAGCTCTCCTGATGCTGCTTCACACTGGCCCTGGGCCCTCAGAACTTGAGCTCAACCTGGCTCTTTGCATCACTTTACAGGAATGTTTCTCAAAGCAGAAGGACAACATATATTTCATTTAACAGTATGTTACCTTGATTTATAGCTTTTAAATATGTAGACATATTACATACATATGGACATTTGTTTGTACTCTAGCCCAGGGTCCCGCAAATGATCAGAAAGACCTGGCAAAGAACTAACTTCTTTACCTTGACTTTGTTTTCCTTTCTGGTTTTGGCCTCTCCGCCTGAGAGAGTAGAGGCCAACGAATCATTCGAATGGGAAAGAAGGGGAAGGGACTAAAGTGACTGTTTTTCCATCTCTATCTCCTTTTATTTAAATATATTTGTTTACTGTTTTGCCCAACACATTTGGTTCAGCCTATGAAGATGGTGTGTCTACTCTCTCTGGGGGCCAAGTAGGGCTTGTTCTTGGGAATACCTGTTGGTAGACTCCATGCTTGGATCTGTGTACTGTGGTCATTGTTTAACCCTTTCCCTGGGTAATTCATCTCAGTTGGGCATATCCATTCCAGACCATTTTCTGTGAATTTTTCTATATATTATAGAAAATATTTTTCCTCTCTGTGTTTGCCCCAAAAATGATGTGATATAGCCCTGGTCAGGTGGCTCAGTTGGTTGGAACGTCGTCTGTGTGTTCAATCCCCCATCAGGACACATACCTAGGTTTCAGGTTCAATCCCTGGTGGCGGCGCTTGCAGGAGGCTACCGATCAATGTCTCTCTCCCCAACCTACCCCCCCGGCCCCTTCCTCTGTCTCTAAAATCAATAAACATATTCTCCTCAGATGAGGATTTTTAAAAGCTATATGATATATGCACTAATTTTCAAGAAGTCAACACTTAAAAAGTTCTTCGGATGCTGATATTAACCAGTGGAAGTCTTTAATTACGTACTCAAGCAACTTTTGGTTTCCTTCCTAACGTCCATTTCATATACTCTCTGGTTTCAGCTACCTTGGAGCTTGCAGTTTGTTTGTTTTCTAGAACAAGGGCATTCAATTTTCTGTTTACCGTGCTTTCCAAGGCATGCTAGGGCTTGATATGCATCTGTTTCTCTAGATGACAAAACATGTGGTCCTCCAGCTTCTACCGAGAAAGGAGAGTGTTGCGCCCCCCGGTCCGCTGTCAGTAGAGCTCACCACAGTATATGTACATTCATTACAGCAAAACACACCACTGACAACAGCGACCTTTGCTCAGAACTGACAGTCTTCCGGTATTGCAGCGAACTCATTCATCTAGAAAAGTCTTTATGTAGTTGTAATGGACCGAATATTTATATTCCTCCAAAATTCTTACTTTGAAGCCCTAACCCCTGCTGCGATGGTATGAGGAGGTGGGGCCCTTGGGAGGTAATTAGGTTTCACCCGAGGTCAGGGTGGGGCCCCCAAAATGTGATTAGTGTCCTTATAAGACAAGAACAAGACACCAGAGCTCCCTCTCCATCGGAAATAGTGAGAAGGCGGTGGTCGTCTGCTAGCCAGGAGGAGGGCCCTCACCGAGAATGGACTCGGCCGGCAGCACCTGGGTCCCCCACCCTCCAGAGCTTGAGGAATAAAGGCTTGTTGATTAAACCACCCAGGCTATGGTATTTTCTTACGGCAACCCGAGATGACTTAGATACTAGCCTTCAGGCTTTTGTTGTCGACAAATGTTTCTATGTCTTTGGAGGACTGCTCTACTTCTGTCTTTACCTTCCTTGACTTTATTTCTTCACTTTATGGACTTCAAGAGACAGGGAGTGTTACGAGGAAGGAATTCTAGGAAAGTAAATTTAGCCAGGAAGTTGTCATTCTTGTCTCCTACATCCCTTGCACTTCCATTGTAATCATGGATCAACAGCATTAGGATCACCTGGGAGCTTGTTAGGAATGCAGAATCACAGGCCCACCCAGAACCTACTGGGTCCCAATCTACATTTTAACACAACCTCCTGGTCACTTGTCTGTACCTTACTGTTTGAGAGGCACTGGTTTAAAAGATAACTGCTGGTTCACAGATTCTCCAGGAGGGCCGAAAAACCAGACTTGGGACGTTGGTGTCTGGAACCACAGGCCAGTCACTCCACAGAGGGGCTCAGGGAGGACCTCAGCCTGCAACACCGGGCAGCGGGCTTCGCCACGGGAGCCACGTGGGCCCAGCCCCTCCATTGCCCTTGCTTCCAATCCAAGGCATGAGGTAGATGCAGGAGGTTACCAGGGCTCAGGTCGAAGCCGTTCTCTTCCTCCCCCCCAGCTTAGGGGAAGCCAGGAGAGGAAGCAGCATTGCCAGTTTAAGTGGGGAGTTTAAGCAATGAGAAGAGGGCTGTGCCTCCAAGAGCAGAAGGAGGTAGGGGAGGGTGTTCAGAACAGGCAAGGGCGGGGCTCCGCGGTGGGGTGGCCAAAGAGCATGGCAGACCTCTCCCACCTCTTTCTTCACCTCTTCTCTGCAGAGTTCATTAATGCACCCCCATTCCAAACCAGTTGTTCTCTCCCCAGCCTGCCGGCTGCGGGAGCCTGCTGTGCCACTTGACCGGGGCACTCTCCACACTCTCGGGGCTGACCTGCTTGATCATTCTCCTCACTCGGTGGGCTCCTCCAGGGCAGGCGCAGCAAACCTGCATCCCTCCCTTCCCTTCATCTCTGTCTCCAGCTTTAAAACATATATATATATATATATGGGGTTTTTTGGGTTTTTTTTTAATGACAGACCTCCACGCCCTTCCGACTTCTTTCTGGAAGAATGCTGGAGTCCAACTCTGCCATTTGCTGCCCATTCTTACCTCTAACAAGTCCATGAACATCTCACAGTCTCTGTTTCCTCATTTTTAATGTTATTTTAAATGACACTTCTATTTACACAGAGCTTTACAGTTTGCAAAGCATTCCCTTGCAGATATATGTTTTCATTTGAGCCACAGGACAACTCTGTGTAATAGAGAAAACAGTGTTATCCCCATCAGAGTGACTTGCCTGAGAGTGCTAAGACCACAAATTTTCAAGCTCCTCGTCCTGTAACCCTGTCCCCACAGTCAAGTGAGCTCATTAATGTACAAGTAAATTGAAAGCTGTAATGTGTTATTCCAATAAAAAGTCGTCCTTAATACTCTAGTAACATTCCTGAAATGTGCTTCTAACTGAATTGAGTCACCCACCATGCTTCTGTGGGTCCCAGAACCTGCAACCCCCTTTCTCTCCTTGTGGTGTGGTAAAACTGTTACCAGGCAAAGTTAATAATTAACATCGTCAGTGGTGAGGTTCATATTAATAAGCAACAAAGGAATGCCATGGAAATCCAGATAGAAGGAACTGATCAAACTGAAATTATTTCCTTCTTCAGAGTCTTCCGCAGAAGGTAACTGAGAAAATCTTAAAAGTTTCTTTTCAACTATTTTGAAGAACTAAAATGACAACCATTTCAATTATTTATCATTTATCTTCATATTTAAAAAGTTCTTCTTCAAAGTTCTACTCCAGTTCCAGGAGTTTCCAAGGCAGGTTAAGGGCCAGGGCAGTGATAAGACCCAGAATTCAGGCCTGTTGTTTTCCAAAATCAATGTTTATTTTGGGTTTCTCAAATAATGAGTCTCTTCTTTTTTTTCTCTCTCTAGAAAGACACAGTAGTCTCCTCTATCCCTCTTTTAACAGTAGGTCATGAACTATGGTTCTTTTATCATCTGTTATAAATTCCACTAACTCTGGATCTCTTTTTGTTATTGATGTTACATCAGGACTTTTCAACAGGGTTTTTAATTGGGTAAGGTCTCAAGGTCAAATGTCTTTGCCTGCCCAAGGAAATTCTCAGCTAAAGCAGTGGAGAAAGGATTATTATACTTTTTTACTTTATAAAGTACCTGCTCTGCAAATATCTGATGATAAATATTATCGCCATCCCATCTAAATTGAAATATCTTTATTTATATTCATTTATTTGCCTTTTATGTGGGTAAAGGGATCCTTTTCTATTTTTAATATTACGTATTGGTCGTAACAGCCATTGTACCTACTCTGGGTGAAGGACTATTCTAAGCATTTTAAAGATATTATCTCAAATCCCCTTTGGCATCAACATATCAACACCATTATCAACATTATACCTGTTGACTAATTATACTCATAAAAATCTCTAATTTTTACTGCTTTTTACAATGCACTTGGCAATAGAGCTAAGCTCTTCCACTATTGCTTGGTCCTCACACCTGCCTTAGGAGGTAATTATTGTTATCCTCCCCAGTTTACACAAAAGGAAACAGTGGGGATGGGGGAGGGGAAGTCTATGGAAAATAACTTCAGAGGGAGAACTGATCATCAATTCCTAACAGGGCAGGTCAAGGCGGTAAATCATGCCCCAGGCATAGAACTTCTTTACCAGAAGTCTTATCTTTGCCTTAAGCAAGCAAAATGTATCTTGTTTTTGTGCATCTAGGTTAACACACCCTTGAAATGCCCCTTTCAGATCCCTCCTTCTAAAATAGACAACCCTCAAGAGGCAAGTAGTCTTAGCTATTTTGTCATCTAATCCTGCTTTATATTCTTGCACTTTTCATGTAATCTTCCTAGGGTCCCTCCTTAATTTCAAATGCATAAAAGAAACTGCCCAACTGTTATTCTCTAGAGAATTTGAGATCTTGCTCCCCAGTATATGTTGTCTGTTTGTCTCAAATAAAATCTTCTAAAAATTCTCTACAAGTTTGGACATTTCTTACATCAACATGAAGGACAAAGATATTAAGAAATTTGTGTGTGATCATTCAATTACTAAATTTTGGAGTAGAGTCAGCATCTATCCTCAGGTATGTTCATTGCCAAAGCCTTCTTGCTTCCCCAGAGCAGATTATCTCTGAGTTCTGCAACCTCTAAATGAAGTTGCCTTTGAAAGCTTAGCTTAGTGTAGGCTCTAAAATCACTGGGCTTCAAAGCCCAGTGAATTAGTTTGCAGTAACTATTAAGACAGGCCTTCCATTTCTACTGCCAAGTCTGCTTTTCAGTGGGTAAGGAAGAAAGAACAAAAGCACATACCCCTTCCTTACAAAATTACTGAGCTTTCTCCTACCTGTATTTCAGGAATTCTGGGAGCCAAGTCAAGTACTAAAATGAGATCTTTTCAGATTCTTTGGACAATTGAGGTTTCATTTCCCAGGTACAAATGGTGACCCCCACTAGTGTATGTGTGTTAACCTATATTATCTAGATAATATCTATATACAAACCTAGAACAGTAACAGTCAGCCTTAGTCTTGCAAAATTTCAGGTTATCTCCAATTATTTCTAAGGATTCAACAAATTCTTCAAAATAAACTAAACTAAAATAAATGTTTATGTATGCAGTATACACAGTATTCTGACATTATTTTATGCAACATTTATTAAGTTCTAACCAGGTACAAGACACCCTGGTAGGTGCTGGGGGTACAGTGACAAGCGAAGATAGGCATGGACCCTGCCTTCATGGAGTGGACAGTCTCATAGAGGAGATAGGCTCTAATCACATAATTGCACAAGTCAATATTAAAACTGTAATTTCGGTGTCATGAATAAGAGGTATACATGGTGCTCTGAGAATGTATGAAGTGGGAAATGGCTGTACTGATGTAGAGGGAATCAAGGCTGATACCAAAGATGAAATGAAATGTTATCTACTCTGACTAATGCTGTAAATGCTTCCCTCCCACCTCTGTAAGCCCCTTCGTGCCAAATCTATACTGTGCCTCCCGAGACCCTTCCTGCTTGGCCCAACATAAAAGGAGTGCGGGGCTATTGCTCTGGGCTCAGAATTTGGAATTTGTCTCCTCTGGACCCGTGCACATAAATAAAGATCGTGCTCCTAACCCCTCAGTGTCTGGTCATTTCATTTTTCCGTAACACTGAGAGACCGGGGAGGTCTTCCTGAGGAAAGTCATGCCCTTTTGTCATCTGAAGCATCAAAAGGAAATGA
The DNA here is from genome assembly GCA_004026545.1 of Mormoops blainvillei. Lineage (NCBI taxonomy): Eukaryota > Metazoa > Chordata > Mammalia > Chiroptera > Mormoopidae > Mormoops > Mormoops blainvillei. The sequence continues at coordinate 210,536 of PVJD01001995.1, forward strand.
TGAAGAACATAGGGGACGTGTTCTGATGCAATCTGGACTCAATCCAGGTTTTCTTGGGCCTGAAGGGTGTATAATTTGGGAACCCTCTTTCAGAAAAAGTGTACAAACATATGACCATGCAAACACATTAAGGGCTCATGTGAGTGTAGGGATCTGAGGCTCAAGCTTCATCAGCTATAGATGGTGCCCTCAGAATGGGATGGACTCATTTCGTGGTCTGGAATGGGCACAGCAAAGCATTTGAGTTTGGGATTAAGGACGTCTTACACTGGACCCTTGCCCTGCTACGTCCTGCTCTGTGAACTTGAGCAAGTAACCTCTCCAGTCTGGTTTTGGAATTTTTAAAACCTTTAAATAAAATAGCTGTGTAAGCACCTAGAGCTGCTGACGGCAGCAAGAGGGGCGCCAGCAGTCAGGCTGGACCGTGACTCAGCAACCTTGGTACTTGAGTTCTGTCTAGGAAAGGATTCAGAGCCAAGGCTCAAATTATAAGGAAATGTTTATTTAGAAGGTCACAGAGGTACAAGAACTGAGTGGTAGAAGAAATGGGCTCAGGGAAAAAGCACAGAGGCAAAAGAAGGGCCCTTGGATTTTAAGAGAGAGGAAGGTAAAGGTTAACAGTGGAGTGTGGAACGGAAGGGAAAGGGGAGGGAGACCTCGCTGGGTCCTCCATCCTAATTGCTTTTAAAAGCGAGGATTTTAGGGGAGGTCCCAGGGGAGTGTCCCAACAGAACATTCATCAGTTTTCCAGGAGTATCCTTCCAGGGTCATGGTCTCCGCTGATTGGTCGGCACCAGAGCAAGAGGTCATTAGTATTCAGCTGGTCCTGAGGTCAGCCATGGCATCACTTGTCTGGTTTTGCTGCTTTTCTGGGCCTGGAGCTGAAACACAGACGAGGCCTGGATGTTATGTCTAGGGAGGAAAGGTCGGAGGGTCGAACTTCACGACCAGTGATACCCTAGGGGAGGAAAGGTTATTCAGGGGAAGAGGTCCTTGTTTTCCCAGTTTTGCCCATTGCTGGGAACCCAGAATTTCTGCCCTGGTGGTCTCTGTACCTGGTCCATCGTCTTTGTTCTAATTACCTGCCACAGAACATAGTGTGGTAACTGGTAGCACTGTTATTAAAGAATTTGGAAAGACCTCTTCGTCCTTTTATGGATGCGGATTTACTCCAAAGTGGGTGACTGCCCCTTTGTGAGGTGGTTCAAGTATTCCGTCCATTCACAGTATGGCCTCTACCATCATAAGGTGGCTGCTCTGCAGTGAGAGGCAGGCTCTCACCAACTACATCCTCATGCAAGTGATGAAGGCTAAAGCTACGATGACTTTTCTTTTTAAGATTTTATTTATTTTCAGAGGGAGGGGAAGGGTGGGAAAAAGAGAGGGAGAGAAACATTGACATGCAAGAGAAACACTGATCATTTGCTTCTCATGTGCCCCCAACTGGGAATCTGGTTCCCAGGCATATGCCCCGACCGGGAATCAAACCAGCAACCTTCACTTGGCAGGACGATGCCCAACCCACTGAACTATGCTGGTCAGGGTCCAATTTATACTTTTTAAACCCTTCACGTTTATCATCCAGCCTTCCCACCCCCCAATCTGGCACCTCTCGGTTTGTTCCCTGTATCCATGAGTTTGTTTCTCTTCTGTTTGCTCATTTATTTTGTTCTTTAGATTCCACATATAGATGAAATCATATGTCATTTGTCTATTTCTGTCTGACCTATTTTTCTTCACGTAATACCCTCTGGGTCCATCCATGCTGTTGCAAAGGGTAAGAATTCAACCTTTTTTATGGCCTATAATATTCCATTGTATATATGTACCACCACTTTTTTATTCATTCATCTATTAATGAGTTCTTGGGTTGCTTTCATATCTTGCCTATATTGTAAATAACTGCATGAACATAGGGGTGCATACATCTTTCCAAATCAATGTTTTGGATTTCTTAGGATATATTTCCAGAAGTGGAATTGCTTGGTCATAATTCTTTTTTTTTTTTTGAGGAAATTCCATACTGTTTTCCACAGTGGCTGCACCAGTCTGCACTCCCACCAACAGCGCACGAAGGTTTCCTTTTCTCCTCATCCTCGCCAGCACTTATTTGTTGATTTATTGATGATAGCCATTTTGAGAGGTATAAGGTGATTTCTCATTGTGGATTTAATTTGCATTTCTCTGTTGATTAGTAACAGTGAGCATCTTTTCATATGTCTATTGGCCATCTGTATGTCCTGTTTGGAGAGATGTCTATTCAGGTCTTCTACTCTGCCCATTTTTAATTGAATTGTTTGTTCTTTGGTGTATGAGTTCTTTATAAAAAATGGATATTACTCCTTATCAAAATATCTTCTTCCAGTCAGTAGGTAGTGTTTTTGGTTTGTTTGTTTGTTTTGTTGATAGTTTCCTTTTCTATGAAAACATTTTTTAGTTTCAACACTAGAGATCCAAGATGGCATCAGGTAGGTGGAAGCTTCGCTCACCTCCTCCTGGGACCAAACTGGAATTACGACTAAATTGTAGAATAATCATTCTGAATAACCAGCTGAAGACTAGCTGAAGAGAAGTCTTATAATCAAGGATTTACAGAAGAAACCACATCGAGACTGGTAGGAAGCGAGGAGACTTAAAAAGGGCTGACCCTGCTCCCACAGGTGGCAATAATTGAAACTATCTCTGTGGCTGAAGGACATAAAATAATCTGAAAACTGAAATATGCATAATATCTTGGGTGATGTTGGAGAAACACTTCCATAAGAAAACCAGTGCCCAGAAGAGCTCAGTGATGAAAAGAGAATGGTTTATTCAAGAACATGCTCCTAGAGGAATGCAAGGAGGTTTTTGATCATATTCATGAGCAGGCAGCCTCATTTCCTCTCACTACTATCTTAGGACCCACCAGATCCTACCGACACACAGGTGGTGTCTTATGAACTGCTCTTGATTGACCAACAAAAAGCTGTTTGGTTCACAGATGGCCATTCTAACGTGGACAGGCAGCATCCTGTTTCGAAGCCTGCTCACTGTGACCAACTGATGGGAAAACTCTAATTGAAGAAGGTGAGACCAAATCGGCTCAGTGGGCTGGATTGTATCTGTTTTCCTCGCAGTGATGGAGAAACCAAACAACAATCAGAGCCCCGAAGTCAGGTGTATTCTGACTCTTGGGCAGTGGTTAATAGCTTTGCCATATGGTCAGGCAGAAACTCAATGAAAAATGGATTATTAAGGTGCACTTTATTATTATTAATGACCCTATGGAAATCACTACAGGAATTTAAGAGGTGCATTAAATAGGATATGTCAATGCCCATCAGAAGAACATCTGGTCTAGACTAAGTGTTGGAACCAGTAAGGCCTACCTGCGAGCACTCATGTAATGTGTTCAACTGGGTCCATGAAATGAGTGGATCTGGGGGAGATGCAGCCATGCAAAAATGGGCTGATCGTGGACATATTCCTCTTGGACCCTCAGAGGCACAAAATGCAGGCAAAAAAGACAGTGACAGCAGGTGGCCGTGGGGCAGGTTGCCAGGGAGAAGACCCCCATGTATAGTTGGCATGTAGACTATATGAAGCTGCTGCCAGTAGCCCTGGGAGGCTGTAAACGGGTCCTGACAGAAATGGACACTTGCTTTGGACAGGGCTCTGCATACCCAACAGTAATGCAAATGCTCAAAACACCATGAAAGGACTTCAGAAGAAGGCTCTAACAAATTTGGACCACTGAGTTACGTTTATTCAGAGTGAGGAAAACACTTTATAGCCCATAGAGTCCAAAAGTGGACAGAGACATCACATCAAATGGACAGATCATGTCATTCATCAACCTCAGAGTAGTGGTTTGATAGAGAATTGGCAGGGGTGATCAATACATTTTCCATATAAAACTGGGGGAGATAAAGCCATGAAGGGCTGCACACATTCATGAGTGTGTGCTCACACTCAGTGTAGAGAGGCCCAAGGAGGGCTCCCCACTCAATAGATTCCTCTGCTTTTCTTGGGGAGGGTGATAGAGGGGGTTGTGGGAGGAGCGGGGAGACTGGTAATATTACTATGCAGTCATTCCCCACATGATCCCAGCTGTCTTTTTCCTAGCTGATGCAGTGGCTTGGGGACCAGGGCTGCAACTCTGGGTCCTGGAAGAAGGATGAAGCAGAGATGACCCCTAAGCAAGAAAGTCTAACTATAGCTTTAAATCTTCATGTCAGAATTCCCGAGGACCTAGTGGGTGGTACGTGCATGCACTTCATCTAGCAAAATCAGGTGAATGTGGCTGTCCTGCCCAGCCGTCGACATAGCCCACTAGCTCTGTACCTGTGTGACCCTACTTTATATGAATGGAGGGGACTGAGAGGGAGGCACTTGTAGACTGATACTGCTACCAGCAATCTGGCCCCGCACAGTGGCTGGGTGTAACATTCCTTCAAAAGGTGGAAAAGTGTGTGTAAAAATCAATAACGAATGGAGAGAAGGAGAATTTGTCCCTGGGGGTAAAGGAATGAATAAACAAATTATGCAAAAGAAGAGATCCAGTTATGCATTGGCACCTCTAGAGAGGCTCAGGGCAATGGAAAAACATTGTTTCTTAGCACGATTATATCAGAAGCCTGAAGGGGTAAACTTACATGTTTTCCAAGACCACTTCTGCTTTTGGAATCTGACAAGGTCAAGTGGAAATCTACAAACTTTAGTGGCATTGCTCTGGGAGATATTTTAGCAATAAAATATGATAATAAACTAAACCAATTGTTAATGACTGAGTGGAATGTTCCAGTATCTTTTGTCTCATATTTTTCGGGTTATATCTACCATAAAGGATACCATTAAGTTAGGAATTTCTGGAAAATACTTTCCACTGGGCTATTGGACCACGTAGTGGACAGCTTCTGGTCCCCTGATTACTATGGAGCAATAAACCTTGGTGATCAAATGCTTACAAAAGCCTCCAGTTATAATGGTCAAAATACAGCAGAAACATGCCCAGTGTGTCACAGTGCACTGTGCACAAATACATCTCTCCTTGTTTGTGGATGAAAGGCTATTAAGCAGAATAGGGAAAGACAATGAGTTTCTGATGGGAATAAAGCAGTGGGTGGTATGCAGTGGATTCAAGTTCCCCTGGAGAACAGCCGCACCCTGAGATGAAGAATGCCATGGGGGGCCTGATGGCGTACTCAGACTAAACTACGTTGAGGTGTGACTACCACTTATCTCACCCCAGAATGGGAGATACAACAAAACTTGTATCCTGATTGCCCCTGGGCCATTAGTACACAATCACAACAACATGCATGGTGGATTCAACAACACTGACCCACAAAACAGAAAAGGGCCTTAGGGGAGATGGATAGCAATTCAGGCGGCATAGCATAAGCTGCATTGGCTTTTAATGAGGAACAGTATTCATAGCATGACAATAGTTTTCTTATTATTAGCATGAAAGGTACCTGAAGTCATCCAAGTCACTGATAAAGACATTTTAATTGAATGTCCAAGGCGACTTCAGAATAAAAATCCCACCTTTTATTTATTTATTTATTTTTTAAGATTCGATGTATTTATTTTTAGAGAAAGGGGAAGGGAGGGAGAAAAAGAGGGAGAAAAACATCAGTGTGTGATTGCCTCTCATATGCCTCCAACTAGGGACCTGGCCCACAACCCAGGCATGTACCCTGACTGGGATTGAACCAGTGGCCGTTTGGTTCACAGGCTGGTGCCCAATCCACTGAGCCACACCAGCCAGGGCAAAAATCCCACCTTTTATTGATCAGGTAGCCAAAGAAATATACCCTGTAAATTTATAAAACCAGTAATCGATTAAACTCATCTATTGTTTTTAGATTCTGTGTCAAGAACATTCTTATAAATTCTAAAACATATTTGATTTTCTAAAAGTCACAGCTTTAGGTCAGAAACATGGAAGTTCCACATGAATCAGACAAGATTCCTTACATAAAATTTCAACTCCAATTCCCAAAATGCTCTTTCATGGACCTAGGAGTCCAAAAGGTTCATCTTAAACTAGGTTTAGATGCCTGTTCCTGTGCCTCTATTTCAGAAGACCCCCGTCAACCTTGTCCCCCTCACCCCTGAAGCTGCTACTTAAACTGCAGAGATTTATTGGGTTGGGAGGAGGACATTTTATTCCAAAATGTGAAGCAAATGGCAAACAATGAGATATCGATGGTGCCAGAAAGAACCCGAGGGCATCACAGGGGCTCACATTACTCAGCGGATTTGTGGGTTTAGAAAGTTGCTTAGCCGTGTGTCCAAGGACAAGACACAACTGCACTGCACAAACTCCAATTATGAGGGATACTCAGTCTTTTGAATCATGAAGAAGAAATTAAATTCCGGGCTTTAAAATATTTATTGTCACTTTCATCTTTTAGGACCTATAGGCAGATAAATTGAAGAAATATTTAGATTTGAAAGTAAGTGCCTAAAAAAAAAAAATCCAATGTCAGAGCTGCGCAAAACTTCTAATATGTTATCATCATCATTTAGATGCTCATCAGCTTCTGATAAAAGAAAGGAAAAAAGATAGATTTGACACTTTTGGAAAGCACGCTTTGAAAGAACTTTAAAATACATTCTTCGGGAATTCTAAGTAGCCGGGTTGAGAATAAAACACTGTCGCATTTAGCTTCTGGTAGAGGAGATTCAAAAGCATTTTTATTTCATTAAGAAGTTCAAAGCTAAATAATGTGGGGCAACTGCTTAAACATCTGGAAAGCCCAAATCTTTCATTATTTGGGTCTAATCTCAGAGAGGTGCAAACATGCATTGGAGAGTTGCCTCAACTTTTCCATTGTTTACGTATCCACCCTTCAGCAGATAGAAAAATCAGTTACAGGTGAAAACGAAAGTGGTCTGATTTATTGGGGTGGGTGGAGGGTTTAAAGATACTTCTTTTCTTTTCTTCTGCTTCATGTTAACGTTGCTACTATTACCATAATTTCACAACCGCATGTCACAAATGTTTCCTGCACGATGCTTCCTCTGCAGCCGAGAAGGTTTGACGTTGCGCAAAAACAGTTGCGGAGAAAGTATGTTCTTGCCCAGGCTGTGCAGATCTCTCCTAGAGACCAAAATGGAAGCCCAGCATTTCGAGGGCTCTTCAGATGAAAATAAAGACTCTCAGCAAACCCAAGCACCTGAGAACTTTATAAACAAGTAACAAATAAAGGGAGCAGATGAACTATTGCATCTCAAATCAAGCTGCACATGGGATCCCCTATAGAGTTTGAAAAATACAGCTGCTCAGGCTCCTAGTCATTGTGGTTAGGTAGCGCTGGGGAAGGAACCAAACACCTGTGTTTGTCAGGTCTCTGAAGTTTGTAGTCAGGAATGAGAACGACAGCCCTGTACAGAACAGACAAGTTCCTAAGGCAGGGCGCAGCAGTTAACCATTCATTTTATATCCAAATGTGTGTTTTGACCTTTTTTCAGCATGTGGATATATTGTTATTATAAAACAGTTTAATTTACCATCACATATACACATGACTGTCAATCTCTTACACACTGAAATTTGTTCTTCCTACATGTTCCCCAAACACCTCCCTCCTCTGTTCCTCCCAGAACAGCTGGGAGATGCCTTCTCAGCTCTGTCCCTTTGACATCCAAATGCCACATCTCTTGGGACACTGGTCCTCACACCAAGCCATGCATCAGAATCACCTGAGAATATAGAGATCTCCTGCCCCCCTCCCAGGGAGATTTAATTCAGAACATCCAGGGCAGCATCAGGAATCTGTACTTTTCAGAGGCCCCCAAGGAGGGTTCCACCGGGCAAAGTAAGGGGTTCTCTATCAATCGCTGACAGCATGGAGTCTGGGGAGGCAGGGCAGATTTGGCCACAGCGGGGGTGGGTGGGAGAAGCAAGGGCATACTGGAGGCCACTACCTGTCATGTGGGAGGCACAAAGGGAAGGACACCACGGACCAGCTCTCCCACTTCGCATACGCCTTTTACCCTTTCCCTGACTCCCAAGCTATAAAATACAGTAAACTCAGTTGTTGTCAACCATTTTGGTCTTTGGGACTACTTTCAAATAAATAATGTGTGCCAAAGCTGGGATATCAAAATGAGAAGCGGGGCTGGCGCTCCGGCTTCCTAGCCCCAGAGGTGCCCTTGGAAGGCCTGAGGGGTGCCTCGCGGAGGCCACTTGCTCCCTAAAAGTCCAACAAACTTCCTGGTTTTTATTGCTGACTCCTCTTCTGAGTGCAGCTGGAACAGATCATTCATTCAGGGCCTCAAGCTTTTTCTGGCAAATCAACAAGTATGTTTTTGGAAAAACTTCGATGATAGGCCCCTGAACAAAAGTTTCTAGAAAGTAGAAAAGTTTGTTTAAAATAATGGGATCAGTTCTAGACATTATCTGGGTCGAGTAAGATATGATGATCCTAGAATAAAAATAAATTAGGAAAAGTCCAGGGTAGTTTTTCAAAATCTCAGAGAACCTGTGCAAACTGGGTATGAATGGCTTTTTAATTATTTAAAGAATTATTTAGTGAAGCTGTTCACAATCCCTATAAACTATAAACATGCCACAAGATAGTATCAGAGTTTAGGAGCATATCTTTATGCTAATATTTAAAGATATTTTTTACTCAGGCATATTTACATCCATATTGATACACTCAAACAAAATTCAGGAAATGATATGTATAAGGGTAACACTTAAATGACATTTACTTTTGATTTTGAAATGAAGATCTCTCCCTCTTCTTTAAGCCATTTATCTTGGTTCCCAGTAACATCTTTTCCTTCAAATACACTCACTTGGTTTAATTTTTTTAAAGTGTCTTTCTCCACTAGCTTTCAAATAAATTATTTAACCCTCTGAAAATGTTTCAAACATCAACCCAGCCAAAACTGATGTAAGTGAACCCAGAGGAATTGACAACACACAAAAATCAAAGTTTTTTTTTCTTAAATGGGGCTATAGAAAAACAAGGAAAAATGGATCGAAGAATGGCCTTAACTCTCCATTTCCAAGGAGGGGAAATGAGGGCAAGATAAATTGAAGTGTAATGATATTTTCTTTTTCCACCCAGAGGCAATAATTAGCATATCCAATGCCTATTACAAATGGGCAAAATTCTAACTTGCAAAAGTTACATGTTACATGAAACAGAGTTAGGGTACTTTGTCAAAAAATATATATATTGCAACAGGCTAAAGTAAATAGTTACTGTGATTGAGTTAATATATGGGATTTAATTAAAGAAACTGAAAAACAAAAGGTATCAGCAGGCAAAAATTTCACAAAGTTTTCTTCTGTGGCAAATGACCAAAGACACACACAATAATAAACTGTGATTTTTCTCAGGTTCCCAAAGCAAGAATTAAAATTTTCAGATTCTGACTCTGACCCTAAAATAAATGTAGAAGTGGGGGTAGCTTTGGCCAAAAAGGGGGTTATGTACTGGATACGTTCCCAACGTGGATTTAGAAAGATACTCCTGGAGGATGAACAATGAATTGTTCAAGTCTGTCTCACCGCAGCTGGATGCTAAAAAAGCAAGTTAGACCTAGAAAACACAGGAGAAGCAGAGTAGAGTCTTCCCGGGAGCAAGCGTGGGTGAAGTGACGAGCTGGGATCTGTTTCCACAAGAAATGTTTATATCTTTGTTAAATCAGAGGCTCCAGCCAAAGAAATGCCTGCAGGAACTAGCGATCAGGAATCTTTTCAATGCTTCAGCTTGTAATGAACTACTAAATGAATAACATTGATTCAGGGGGAAAAAACTGCCTTATTTTCCTACCCGCAGACCCCAGATCCCTGGCTTCAGAGTGAGAAGGGACCTGGTAAGTCAAAGAATCCACTCCTTCATCTGATTATTTTATACCTGAGAAAACTGAGGCCCGGGTTTTTCTTTCTGACTTCCCACCTCCCCTCAAGGCCCCAGCCTGGTCGCTTGACAAGGACACAATGTTTCTGGTCAGCAGAGTCCTTAGGTAAAATTAACAAATCACCAAAAGTCGCTTGCTCCCTTTAATACACAGATGTCCATCTGCACACAAGCACAAAACTTCACCCACGAAGGACAAAGGCAAGAACAGATCTCTCACCCAAAGAGCAGAATGACAAAGCAGTTACTACATGGTACTTCAAAACAATGGAGTTACCATAAAAACACTGGTTTGGAGAGCCCTGCTGTGTAGAAGTGGGAGAATGAAATAAGATGCAGAAGAAGAAGGTAAATAGAAAAATTCTATTTATTTGCGGTGGAGAAGCCTGACAAGACTCAGCCATGGTAAGTCATGTTGATAGTCTGTATTTCATCACATGACATGATGTGATGAAATTGGCACTTTGCCTGTGTGGGTTTTTTTCCCCCCCAAAACACATAACTCAGTCTAATCATGACCAAAAATATCAGACAAATCCCAATTGAGTGACATTCTACAAAATAACTGATGTGTTCTCCTCAAAACTTTCAAGGCCATCCAAAACAAGGAAAGTCTGAGAAACTGTCATAGCCAAGAGGAGCCAAAAGACGACATGACAATTAACTGTAACGTGGCATCCTGGATGGGATCCTGGAATGGAATAAAGACATTAGGTAAAAACTAAGGAAAATGAATAAAATATGGACTCCGATAATAATGCATCAATATTAACTCATTATTTATAACAAATATACCATGCACCATGCTAATGTAAGACATTCATAATAGGGAAACTTGGGTACAGAGTATCTGGCTCTCTATTTTTGTGGTTTTTCAGTAAACCTAAAACTGTTCTGAAAATAAAAGTTTGTTTTAACAGATTCTATTTATATGGTACATAAACCTCGGTTTTGAAGTCATTGAGAACAGCTTCTAATCTAATTTCCACTTAATAACTTTGTAATCCTGTGCATTTTCTTCATCTCTAAGTGTTGTGGAAACACACAAAATTATGTCATTCCATATATGCCACATTGGCATAAGCATTATTTTGATTATTTTAAGCTAAAAGCAATTGAGAAATGGAAGACTCAGAGAGACCTCTCTGTCTTCTCCTTTTTTTGCCTAAAAGCAGGGCATAAATTTCCCTTCATAAAAGTGACATGAACTCCCATTCGTCCAGGTGTTCTCCTCTCCCATATCGGAAGAGAACTGGTTCAATCACTGTAGAGGGCCCCCGGAGTTGGAGTTGGAGTCAGCATCACAAATCTCACTAAGCAACCCTTATCCACCCCACACTTCCTAGTCAACTTCCTCCAATTTACCAGCCCTGGGAGCTCCAGCCCTCTTGTCCTTTATCTAAACACTTCTCCTCAATTCATTACCCTTTGTTAAAATGATATATAAGCCCCCAAATCTAACCAGTTCTTCAGGTTTTTGCTTCTTTTCAGTGAAGCCCTCATGCACAGAATATATATCAAGATATATCAAGATATTTCTTGATACATCAAAATATATCAAGAAAAACTGTCTGCCTTTTCTCCCAATAATCTCTTATCAGTTTAAATCACAGGCTGTAGTTAAAGAAATTCAGAAGGTACAAGAAGAATCATTGGCCCCTAACAAAGTCAAATGAGATCATATAGACTGTACGTGGGATTGTAGCTAAGAGCACAGGAAGATTCAAGTTATCTCTTACTTGTATGACTGCAGTCTAAGTACCTTCTTATTTTTTTTTAAGATTTTATTTATTTATCTGTAGAGAGAGTAGAAGGGAAGGAGAAAGAGACGGAGAGAAACAGTGATCGGTTGCCTTCACACACCCCCAGCTGGGGACTGGTCTGCAATCCAGGCATGTGCCCTGACTGGGAATCAAACCAGCAACCTTTTGGCCATAGGACAGCTCTCAATCCACTGAGCCACACCACCAGGGCCAAGTACCTTCTTTAGAATTCAGTTTCCTCATCTGTCATCTAGAGATAATAACAGTACGATTATCTCAGAGAGATGTTATAAACAATACATGAGATGAGGCTGATGTAAAATGCCAAGTACAGTTCAGGACATGGGAACCATTACTGTACATCCCCCCTGCTACGCAGCTGACCCTCAATCAGACATCATTCTTCTCCCTTGGCTACCCTGGAAGAGGGACCTCAGGGGAACATCTGGAACCCAGCTTTGTTAGTATAAAACTCACATTTTATCCATCCAGTTAGGTATAAGCGGGACCAGAGAAACAATCATTTTAGCCAAACTTTCAAGAAATTAGCTCTCAAACCACTCTTGGGAAATGCAATGGTCAGAGAGGCTGTGTCCAGCTGTAAGGCTGGGTCCTCCCAGTTGGGGCATCCTCTTGGGCAACCATCTCAGGCTCAGCAGCCTGACCAAGGACTGGGTCAGAATACAAAGAATATTATTATCTCCGTGGAATGTGACGCCAGCTCTTGGTAATGTATGTCCTTAGTCCACTGTTATGAGCGGAACTGTATCCCTTGAAAATTCACGTGTTGAAGTCCTAACCCTCGGTGCCTCAAAATGTGACTGTGTTGGAAGGGGAAGTCCTTAAAGAGGAAATTAAGGTAAAATGAAGTCATTAGAATGGGCCCTGTTCCAAAATGACTGGTATCTTTATAACAGATTAGGACACAAACAAGCACAGAGGGAAAGACCATGTGAAACACAGACAGGAGGAGGTCGTCTCCAAGCCAAGGAGAGAGGTCTCAGAAGAGACCAACCCTGCTGATACCTTGATCTCGGACTTCTAGCTTACAGAACTATGAGGAAATAAGTATCCATTGTCGAAGCCACCGTTCCTGTGGTACTTTGTTATGTCCGGCAGCCCTAGCAAAATAATCCCACTCTAAAAAAAATGCCTAGAGAGCCTGGGACAAATTATTTCTACTATCCAATTCTCTTTTCAACTCTCCTAAACTGTAAGTGAAGCACATACTGAGAAATGCCTCAATTAATTTGTATAAATAAATTTTTATATAAACTTACTTGTCTAAATAAAAATTTATTTGTATAAATACATTTATTTATGGAGATATATACAACCAGATACTCTAGTACAAGCAAATGTTTTAGTATGGAGTTTACCAAAGTCTACCAAGGCGAAAAAAAAACATTTGAACATACTGCATGCTATGTGTTCTCTTAGAAGTTCACAGTGTACATTAACATATTAAAGTTCTGAGATCAATTAATAAAGAAATAATTAACATTATTTTAATCCAGTATTTGCAGAAATTATCTGGCCACAAAACTCTTTCTGTCTAGTAGGTTTCTATTTCCAATTCACTTGGAGCAATGTTGTTCTGGTCTAATGCTTCCCACTTACCCATCATCACTTAAATGTCTTATTTCTTCAGAGGTCAGTTAATGTCATCCTTTCTATTTCCATGGTTTTTGTTTTTCAGAGGTTGACATTTCTTGGCTATCTTCCCAGATTCTCAAACTTCTAGTCTTTTACTCACACGCGATGGAACAATAAAATTCCCTAGTAAAGCAAGGCAAAAGGGAAAATGGAAATCATTTGAGTTAGTATCATTATCTTGTCATATCAGATAACCATAAAAGTTTCAATGGGGACCTAGAGAAGACAAGAATACAAAAGAACACAAGAAGCTCCTACTTGATGAAATAAATGTACTTTTTAGCCCTGGCTGGTGTGGCTCAGTGGATTGAGCACCAGCCTGCAAACCAGAAGGTTGCTGGTTCAATTCCCAGTCAGGGCACATGCCTGGGTTGCAGGCCAGGTTACCAGTTGGGGGTGTGGGGAGGCAACCAATCAAAGTATCTCCTACACATCGATATTTCTCTCCTTCTTTCCTCCCTTCCCACCTCTCTAAAATAAATAAATAAAATCTCTTTAAAAAAGAAAGAAATGTACTTTTTAGAAGGTCATCTTTTTTGAGACTTTCTAAGGATCTCTAATTGCAGCTCATATTTTTAAGTGACAGATAAATGAGATAACCAGCTAGGAAGCTATTTGATACTTGTGTGATAGCTGAAAGGGTCTTTCTGGAAATTAAAATTGATCCTATCTGTAGCCATCTTTAATTTGACTTTTATCTTGATTATAAAAGTTAGCTCGATGAGTTAAAAGCTGTAAGTATTTATAATTGATTTTTGTCCTTCTTCTTGGCCAGCTGATCAATAGAACAATTATTCCCTTCTGGTCTATTCTTCACCTTCATCTCCCTTACGATCCTGATTGTCATTTCAGATTCTGCACCTTCGGAGACAGCAGCTTCTGAAAAAAAAACAAACACAGATGACCAGCTTGAGAGCGAACATAAAAAATTCATTTTCTAAAACGAGTGAACTAGGATGTAGCTCACGAACCTACTAAATTCCTCCGTGGAATTGTAAACAGGATTAGAGAAGCTGCCCAGAATTTTAGAGTTGAAAGAGAAAATGATGACTATCCCATATAACATTCACCACCCCCCACCCTCTATTTTTCTATCAATAGAAGAGACTTGGGACCAGACTACAAGGGGAGGCTGTGTGGCACGCAGCTAGAGCAGGCACAGTCACAGGGAGCCTGCTTCCAACTCAGCGGAGGCGACACACCAGGCGGGTGACGCTTGGCGTTCAGACAACCCCTCTCAAATGCCGATTCTCCCCCGTAAAATGCAGCCAGTGCTACTCTGCCCTCCTGTGGTTTCAAAGAGTTAAGTAAGACAAGTGAATTTGTAACTGGGTGACAGCTACATGGGAGGTTACGAACTGGTGGCCTGTCATTTTCTGATGTGTTTTTCTAAGATTTATTTTAGTTTTGATTTTTAACTTAGATTTCACTTAAAAATCTGGTTTTCTGTCAGGTTTTTAGAGACTTTGTATAAATAAATTTATTTGTAGACATATACACAAGCAAATAATCAGGATCCTGTTGCTGAAACGAAGAAAACAAGGCCCTTCAACACTGGGCCCACATTCCCACATAGGGAGACAAGGAGCGTCTCCCCCCAACGCCGCCCTTTTTGGTGGGAGCATGCTCTCCAGGTTACTCTGGTACCCGCTAATAGGACAAAAGCCAGTTTCTCGGGCCCTCTTTCCCAGAACTGGCTGGACCCCATAAAGCAGGACTGATCCTAATTGTTTATAAGCCTTTATCCTCAGGACCAGAAGATTACTGGAAGCTCCCTGAAGGCGCAGAGGCTCCAGGAACTTACAAAACAGAACATAACAGACCACAATAACCAGACACCCAAAGATAACATCAAAACAAGTTGCAGCCCAATGGGAACATCTTGCTCTGCAACCACCCCATCATCTGATAAAGGTCCAAAGCCCTAACGTCTCACGGCTGGTGCTTATCTCCACACCTAGCCTTTTCCCTCCCTTGGAAAAGTAAAAACAAAACCTTACTCTCTGCACCTTCTTCCCTCTGTGAATTCTTTCACAGCACCCACCACTACCATTCGTTCATGAGACGTGCCCGG